>MU677312.1:71120-87809 GCA_026770625.1 Nicotiana glauca
TGGAGCTTTCATAGGATGGTTACTTTTGTTGTACAGTTTGGGTATAGTCGGGACCTTGTCCCAACAGTGCTTATGACACTCTTAGAGGCTATTGTGGAAACAATATTCTGGGTTTCTTTTTTCAGCTTCCAGTCTCCAGCCCATAGGCTTGTCATGTATATATATGTGTGTAGGTATGTATGTCTCCAGTCGCGGCCTCATCGGCCAGCTAGTACTTTATTATTTTGGCTCGTCTACCTTTTTTATGTGGCTTATTGTTATTCAGGTTATGACCTTAACGGTCCAGGCTTAGTTTTTCAGATGTTGTGCTACCCGATCTGTTGGGCCCCCAGTTTAGTTAGCTAGTATGTTTAGTGGCTAACTCGATTGAATACAATATCGAGTGCCAGTCGTGCCTCCCCTAGTTTGGGGTGTGACTACCCTATTTCATCCTTTTGATGGAAAAAGTGATACAACGTTGGAAGGCCAACACGTCGAGTTTGGGGTCAAAGTTTCTTTCCAAGATTGAGGTCGATATCACTTACCGAGGTCAGAAAAAGGCATACTTCAAGATGATGTCGGTCTATTTTGGTAACGGAAAGAGAGGAATACCTACAAGGGATGAAGATCATGGGTTGAATTTCGGAATGGATTGGCCCTTGGCGGTTAATCAGTTGTCAAATATGATTTCCTACTATAATTAGAAGTGTACCTTATTTATGACTCCCCTATTATATAAAGGGGGATCTCATTCATTTGTAATCATCATTGTTGACTGATAAGACCATACACACTCATTACTTTCTTGCTATTTTTCTTACCGTTCATCAGAGTTGCTTTATCATTTGCTATTCTTATTATCACACTTCGAGGCTATCACAAATCGAGGTCGAAATTTGGCTAGCATACTAGTTTGATCTAACTTATTCTCTAATTTATATATTTAATTCCTTGTTTATCAATTGGTATTGGATTAAATCACATATCCTTAAAATCACAATCTAATTTTAAATGTTACTCGAATTTTAGAGTAAACAAGAATAACAAAGAAAAAGATATCATGATGGGAATCTATTATTCCTTGAATTAGAGGTGTTGTTGCATCTTGAGATCCTAATTGTCATGGTTCCGCGGCATCACTAGGAACAATTGTGAGGAATAGTCATTCTAAAACAATCATTGGTTCTTTCTTTGAATGCTCGACTCTCCCCTCCTCCCACCCCCTACACCCTAAAAAAAGAGACTTTATTTGTTCCATCTTTCTGGTATGAATACTGACGAAGTATATAGATTAGTTGGTTGTTGATCAATGAAAAGCATGAGAGAAAAAAAAAGAATTTATGCAATATGTATATACACACACTCATATACGGCGGAATTCCTGAACATTATTTCCTTGTATTAATCTGAGTGTTTATTAAATCGTTGATCGTCGCTGGTCAAAAATGAAAGATGGTGTTGTTTATTCAGTTTCTAACGGATCAGAAATTAGTTAAATAAATCAATTACATATTATTTATCCAGTTTTCGACCATTGGCCGTCAGTAATTAGTTAATCCATCGTATATCTACCCAGATAAGTGATCTCGATTGGCTCCTCATAATTATGACAGTTGCCAGTCGGGATGAGATCCCCTCCAGTGACTTCTTGTCCAGTTTTGGTCAATGGTGGTGAAGATTAATTACATGTGGCAATCCTACTATTTTATGGGTGAGATCTACTATTCTTAAATATGACAAAACAATGTTAAATAAAATATAATAAAACCTTTATACTTCACTGACGGAACCGTTAATGCAACAGCATGCCCCTTGAAAGTCAAAGTCTTTAAAGTTGTGGGACCCACCAATTTGAGCAACATTACAATAAAAAAAAATTTGCTAGAATAATTTTTACTGTATGACTTAACACCTATTACTAGAGCTAGACTTCATAATACGAATTATATCAATCATGTATAATATATCTTCTTTTTCAATTCATGATTAAAATATTTTACGTTTATAATGTTAACAATTACATCATTTCTTTTATTTATTTGCAAGATTCAATGGTAAAGGAAATATTTTTAATAATTTTGAATTAAGTGCTTCTTAAAATATAATTTGTACGAGTTTATCCCAATATAATTTTTTTCTTTGAAGAACATCTCGTATATTTACTCAGATGTTGACGGTAATATAAAACCTTTTATTATAATTCTTTTAATATGAATATTTTCCTTATTAGTCCATTACCAAAAGAACATATTTTATATTTGGAAACAATTTAACTTTTAAAATTTTTATTTTTCCTATTTTACGCTTAATAAGAAATTTTTATAGTCGCACAATCTTTTACCCCTTATGTTTTTAAGACCACAAATTTTAATTTTTTTTTTATTTGAATTTCGTATCAACTCAAACTATCTCATAAAAATTGAATTTAGGTGAGAAATATTAAGAACTCCACATATCCTTCATATTTATTGTTTCAAATAAAATTTAATTTTTTTATCGATTAAAATCGGACCTACCCGATTGTGCTATTTGATATCGTCGATAATATTGAGACACCACCTATAAGTACTTCTAGTAGTCCTTTTTATTGATCAGTCGCTGCCGTCTAAAATTAGTATGGACAATCGGTCTCCTTTAGTGCCCACTAAGAGGAGCTCAAAAAAGAAGAGTAGGTGTTGAATTTTTTTTTTTTAAAGCCAATCCCAAATACTAATTATAGAGTAAATATAAATTTGTGTAGCTGATTTTAAAAATGAGATCGGGGGTAGTCAAGGGGGACGATCTCACTTCATAGATGTATGATGAATAAATATCTTAGAGCGTGGGGTGCTAATGAAGATCCTGCAGACTAAAAAACCTTCAACCTAAGTACTGGCGGATTAAATGATAAATGTAACGGAAAATTGCCAAATATATTTCTATACTACGAGAAAAAGTTTACATATACCCTTTTGTTATACTTTAGATCCAAATATATCCCAAAGTCGTAATATTATTTATTCAAATATATTCCTTTTTCGTTAATTTTTTTTCAAGGTGGACATCCAATCCTACGTGATATCGACATTATTTGATGAGGTGAATATTATGTGGCATGCCACCTCAGCGCCCCAAACCCATTTTGCCTCCTCTCTTTGTTTTTCCACCACTAAAATTTTCTTTCCTTCCAACACCATTGCCACTATAATAGCCACCATGAACAATATTGATTTGCAGCTACTCAACTCAGACCAAATCAGAATATCTTAACAGTATGAGAATGAATGCTGCCCATGTTTATACTTTGCCACCCTGTCTGCAAAAAATACTCCGCACTTCAATTAGTCACGCCCAATATCACAAACGCTAGTAGTACATAAAAAGATTATCTAATTATCAAGAATGAAAATTTCATCTGAAATGTAAGAAGCTTCGGATTGCATTGAATCCAATACGAGTGATGGGTGGAGAAAGAAATATATATAAAAGACTAAATTTTGAACTACAATATTGTTCATAGTGGCAGTGATGGTGGTAGAGGGAAAAAATCTTAGTGTTAGAAAAAAAAAATAGAAGGGAGTGGCAAAATGGATTAGAGGGGCTGAGGTGGCATTTCACCTGGCATTCACCTCATGAAATATCAGTGTCACATATGATTGTATGTCCACTTTTGACAAACTTAACGGAAGAAGGATTTGAATTAATAATATAACAATATGAATATATTTGGATTCAATGTATAACGAGGGCTATAATTAAATCTTTTCTCATGGTATGAGGTATCAGGGCCGGTTGATGAGTAAAGCAACTAAAGCATTTGCTTTAGGCCGCATCCTTTTAGGGGCCCCAAATTTAACCCACAGTAGGATACTTAGGTGAATTTGTATTAAGTATTATAGGTAGAAAGGCTCTTTATAGTTAAAAAAGATAATATTTTAAATTGTGATTGATTTACTGTTTCTGTAAAAACTTGGTAATGTTGATATTTTCCTAAATTCTTTAGGAGTGAATAAATTGTGGAATAGGTTTGACATGAGTATTATTGTTTTCTCTCTTTAATTGTCCATTTTCGGAAACGACTTCTCTACTCCCTCGCGTAGGGGTAAGGTCTTCATACACACTACCATCAGACATCACTAGTGAGATTTTACTGGGTCTTGTTGTTGTCTTTTTAATTGTCCTAAATAAAAAACGGATAGATTTTAGAAAATTATTTACAACTTTACACATCAAAATATTAGCAAATAGACTTCAAATAAAAATAAACATAATTTTTTTTTTAATTTAAGACCTCTCGTTAAAACTTAACTTTAGGTCACCAAACTTATTGAGCCGCCCATGTGAGGTATATTCGGACCTTTCCATAAATATAAACCCAGCCCCATAACAACATAATAAAAACCGCCAGGGACCGGCCCGACACGAAACCTTCCATGTCACCTTTTCTTTGAACCGGCCAGACGCAATGACACTAAAACTGCACCGCTTTTATCATTTGTGGCACTACAGTTTTTAACACATCATTATCAGGGAGTACAATTTATTTCCACTATCATTGTTATCATTCTGTTATTATTATTGGTCAAAGATTCACCATGGGGGAAAGAGAAGTGCGTACGGTTTTCGTTGATAGCTAAGTTGATATTTTTCCTATGATTCCTCCTTATGGCTAAGTAAAACCTTTATTCTGGATTGGGTTTGTGCTGGTATAATTGTGACTTTTGCAATTTTTCAGAATTTTTAATGAGGTCCAATAACAAACCACGATAAGATATTTTTCAAATCAATTAACTTATCCAACTGATCTGCAGATACGTATGGACTCTTCTATTTTCACTTCCCTGATCTCCCTATTAAGCACAAACACATGCAGTTTGGTTTAGTAAGAAGCTGTAACAATCCTAATTCCAGTTTGGTTCGCTTATAGCTCACTGTGTCAATTTGTAGGGAGTAACAGAATTTGATTCAAAAAAAAAAAACCAGAATTTGATTCCCAGTGAAATCACACAATTTATAATTTTCTTATGAATTATGTAATCTCAAGGTGGATTATAGGCAACGTAAACCATAAAAAACACCAGTGGCTAGAATTCTCGTAACAGTTTTGAACACGAGTGTATATGTAATAGCCCAGCCCGCTAGTGATATTATCCGCTGTGGGCCTAGGCCCTCACGGGTTTAAAATGCGTCACTATGGTCTAAGGCATGGACTCAGCGTCCTCGCTGAGGTTTGCCCCACCGCATGGGATTCGCCTAGACTCAACACTGAGGTTTGCCCCGCCTAACTGGAATTTTCCTAAACTCAGTTGAACTCTGACTCACCATCGGTAAGGCTGACACAAGAGTAGCTCTGATAGCATCTCTAATAGCTCAGCCCGCTAGTGATATGCCCAGAGCAAACAATATCACTAGCGGGTTGGGCTGTTACAGCATGAGACAGAACAACCCTCAAGAGAATCAAGGATTAATCAAGAAATTTTGAGGATTTACCATGCGAATTACACAAAATTGCACAATAAATTATGGAACGAGCACCATATTTTCGATCGGCTTGGTTCGACAGAGGCATACAACTGACACTTAAAAGCATAGGTCTCGTAGAACAAGAGCCTGAATGCCCTATAAAGTGTTACGAGTGCCTTGCCTTGGAGCAAGTCATTAGCAATCCTAATTCTCCCTTTTAAAACATCGTTTAACCACGTGAGAGAGTTCACTAGGTACGGGCCGAGTCCCTCTCTATTTGCAACATTGTGTATGCCACTTTTATATTTCTGTTTCTACGTTGTCAAATACAACAATTTAACAACTTATTATTTGAGCTAGTTTTGACATCTCTATTTCAGGACTAAATTTAACATCATTTTCCTCTTTCAACTTTGCTTTAAAAATTAAGTACCTACCTCAACTCTGAATGATATATATTTTATTTCCCTATATTTATGTCAATTGAACATTTTAAATTCCTATTTTAACTTCTAAATTATCAACATATATCTCTTTTATCTCGTGATGTGGTCTCTAGATATTTTTCCTTTGATTCTCCAATGCCTTTTTCCTTTATTCGGGATTGTGCTCTCTAGAAAATTCTTACCTTTTGCACATTTTCATTTTCTTAACGCAGTCCAATAACAATCCATGATAAGATATTTTTACTCCATTAACTTATCCCGATTCTCCTTCCAAGAGCGTAGCCTAAAATTCTAGTCCTACTCACATCATGTCATCTCTGTTTGACATGCAACCAAGGACAAGTAATATCTAATCTGCAGATATTTACACACTTTGTATCTTCACTTCCTTGACCTCTATATAAAGCACAAGAAGCAGGCAGAATTGTATCAAACACTTGTACATCATTTCCATTTTGTTTGACTAAAAAGTTATCAATATAGTTTGTAAGCTTAAAAACAATAAAAAATAAATGAGGGTAAATCGTAATCAAATACAATAAAACCTAAGAGATGAAATTATTGTAGTAGATCTGATAATATGAACTCGAGAATAAGTGCTCGTTAGATGTAGAAGTAGAGAGAGAGTAGGAGAAAATAAGAGAGTTGTATTGTTCGAGAATAATAATGATGCTCATTTACAATGTGAAGGTCTCCTTTATATAGCAGGAGGCCTTCCTCGAAATAATCATAAAAGTACAAAAGTAGTCAACGTCCCCCTATTGAGGACGCTGAGTTTTAAACGACGTCGCCTTTGTCCCCACGCCCAAGTCGTACCCTTGCTTTAGTTGACGTATGTTCAATGGGCGTACCCATCGGCGTAGAGATATTGAGGGTCAAATTTAACCCTATACAGTTAGTCCCTCCGCTCGTGGGAGGCGCATTCGGTAGGCGTCTTCAATGGGCGGAAATGCAAACCTCGTCTTTGGAGAATTTGACCTCGCCCTAGGGGTGGTAACGTGAATGAGATGAAATGTATGACATTGCTGAGCTGCTGACGCGTAGCTCCCTTTTCGAAATGACATCATCGCTCGCATGCGTCATTATTATACTTATTCCCGAGGTGGTTCAGAGGATGATGTGATATTCTGGTTTCCCGCGCCCGTTTTGAATCATGCCTTTTCGATTTCTGCGCATCCTAACCCTATAAATAGGGGGAAGGTTTAATTCGTTTCATCTTTCGAACCTTTGGAAAACCTTTTCTGGCTTCCTTCTTTGCCTTTCTTTCTAGCAACCGTTATTACGTGTGAGACTCTTCCACTTCTCTGAAGCCACACTTCTCATCGTTAATGCTTTGTTTCTTACATAAGGTAAATGACAAAACATCGTCAGAGCAGTAAAAAGACCAAAGATAATGCCCCATCTAGGGTTCCGCCCTCCTCCAGTGGCGTGGAGGAAGAAGCAGGAAAACCCCTTGTTCCCCTTACTGTAGACAACGTCCTCCCAAAGGAGATGCATATTCGAAGGGATTTTCAAACTAAAAGCCCAGCCCTTCCCTGGGAGTATAGTGATTTATTGCAATCCCATCAAGATAATCTTCGAGTGACGCACCATATTCCGGACCACGTGGAAATGGCTCCTGGCGGGATAGACTATGCCAATGTGCACATTCCTGGGTACTGCACATTTTACGAGCACCCGTTTTTGATCGGTTATAGTCTCCTGATCTACCCTCAAGCGGAGGAACTTTGCCACTTTTTCAATGTGTGTCCGGCTCAGCTTACTCCTTACACCTTGAAAGTGTGTAGGATTCTGACCACGTACGTGGCCAAGGCTGAGTGCGGTGTCTCAGTTCATCACCTTTTACAGTTATTCAGTCCTGGTTACCTGAGGGGTATGATGCTGCAGTTGAAAAGCCGTGGCACGAAGGGCTTGGTTGTTAAATCTGACGACAAGACCAACCGCCTCTTTTGGCATAGGTACTTCTACATCAGGACGGAGCACCTGGTGTATAACCTTGAAGGGTTCCCGGAAAGATGGAACCCAGAACCTAAGTACCTTTATTTGTAGAATTCATGAGTACTTGCGACCTTGACCGTTCGGCCACTGTGATTTCTTTCTTTTCTCTTTTTTTGTAGCGAGGGCTTCTCCACCCTAGTTCATTGACAATATTAAATCGTGGGTGGAAAGAATGATACCTTATGCGGAGGAATGCCGTACCTGGGCCGCATTTAATGAACGATACAACCCGTCAGGTAATTATTCGGCTTTGGTTTGGAAGTTCCCTTAGGTTTTGTTACCTGACTTACTCGTGTTGGCAGATCGGAGCACCCCCAAGAAGAAGAAGACCGTCGTTACCTCGCTTAGGGTGGGGACTGACTCTGAGGGTGGAGACATACCCTGCGGCTCATTCAGTGATGGCACTCCCAAGGTTCCTCACTAGAAGGTTGCGCCCGTGGCGGTGTCCGCAAGTGAAGCGACTCCTTCAATGCCGTCCCTGCGGCCTGTGGAGGAGACTTCTGAAGGTGAGGAGCCGCTAGAGAGAAAAAGACGGCGGTTGATAATGGGAAAGGGGATAGCAACAGAAGACGAGAGGGCGAGTGAGGCCCGTCAAGGGTCGAGGCCGGTTTTTATGGCCAATGCTATCCGTTCTGGGAGGTCGTCTCCCCAAAGGAGAGCTGTCTCCGATGCCAGCCCAGCCCGCATTCCGGAGAGTGGTTTGTCGGCTGCTGTTGGAGAAGTGGGCGACGGTGCCGAGAGGGTGGACCCTGAGGCCGCCCATGGGGATGCAGATGGGTTAACGAGGGGTCCGGCCCTTGTGGGGATGACAACAGGTAGATCTAACCGCTGAATTCTGATCCCAGGAGGGTATAACATGTTACAACATAGTGAGCAGGCCGCAACAGATATGACCCTGTTATGTGCGGCTGCTGAGCGTGAAATGCTGAAAGGTGTTAGTGATGGGGATCTATCCCGGAGGGTCGCTGGCGCGGCCTTGCATGTAGCTTTCAGTTTTATGTGCGTGCCATAAGGCTAACTTTGATGCATACTGACTTGCCTTTCCTTTTTTTCTTCTCCTTTTTAGACTCTCATTTTGGAGGTGGAGAGGAGGCGGCGAGTGCAAAGGAAGACAACCACTTTTAACAAGATGGCGAAAAAGTACCAGTAGTGCTGTGCCAAGCATCGGGTGCTGGCTGACCTGCTTAAGCAGGACCCGGAATTTTGGGTGTTCCGTGAGGGCCGTGAGCTGTCGGAGGCCCAACTGAAATGGAGGGTGGTCGGGCTGGAGCAGGTTGATGAGCAGCTGATGGCTGCTTTGGCTCGGAACATTGAGCTGGAGACTCTTCTTCAGTCGAAGGAAGAGGAATTGGAGGTTGGCCGTGGGGTAGCGGCGGAAGCAGCTGATTTGCGAGCCAAGGTCGCTGCCTTGACCGCCGAGCTCGATACCAGGGCGGCTAAGATTGAAGCCCTTAAGCGGACTGCTGTGCCAAGGTCTGATGAGGATGCGCATTATGAGGCGCATGAGATGTGGGTATATGCCGAGGCCAGATTAGTCGTGCTCGAGGAGTTCTTAGCTGCGGGTCGAGCTACTGAGGCGGAGGTTCAGGAGCAACGGCGCATAGCTCGCTTCGCCGGCGAAGCCTGTGGGTATAGTTTCGACTCCCTAGACCGGGCGGGCTTTAATTACTAAGCCGTTAACTGTCTAGGATCCTGGTCCTGGATCTCTGCAACTTATCAACCCGGGAGCGGCAATGGACGAGATGGCGGTCAGGCGGGGGACGGTGAGAAGAATGGCGAAGCCCCTTAGAACTTATATACATTTTTGTTTTGTTGTATTTTGGAATGTAAATGGGTCCTTTTGTACATGCATTTTTTGGATGATAATGAAAGTTGTACTTTTACTGTTATTCTTTTCCTTTTGTATCTTTTATTTTTGGTACCTCGTCTCTGTAGAGCGGATGCTCGCTTACTTGTAGGATCCTCAGTGTGTTTCTTGAACGTTGTTTTATCTGCCGATTGGAGGCGGCTTCGATGCTAAATAGTGGTGGCTTTAGCTAATAATGGCATCACTTCAACTGTTATTTATATGCCCTTTACCGTAGTCGAATAGGGTTGGCGACTGTTGGCGACGACGGCCTCAGCCATAATACTGTCGATGGCCTTAGCCATGTATATAACTTCGATTGTCGTCAAATTACTCATTTGTCGTAGTCGAGCTGGGTCGACTTATTAATGACGATGGCCTTAGCCATGTATGTAACTTCGACTGTTGTCAAATTACTTGTTTGTTGTAGTCGAGCTGGGTCGACTTATTGATGATGATGGCCTTAGCCATGATACTGTCGATGGCCTTAGCCACATACGCAACTTTGACTGTCGTCGAATTACTCGTTTGCCGTAGTCGAGCTGGGTCGACTTATTGACGACGATGGCCATAGTCATAATACTGTCGATGGCCTTAGCCATGTATGTAACTTCGACTGTCGTCGAATTACTCGTTTGTCGTAGTCGAGCTAGGTCGACTTATTGACGATGATAGCCTTAGCCATAATACTGTCGATGGCCTTAGCTGTGTACGTAACTTCGAGTGTCGTCGAATTAGTTGTTTGTCATAGTTGAACTGGGTTGACTTATTGATGATGATGGCCTTAGCCATAATACTGTCGATGACCTTAGCCATGTATGTAACTTCGACTGTCGTCGAATTACTCGTTTGTCATAGTCGAGCTGGGTCGACTTATTGATGACGATGGCCTTAGCCATGTACATAACTTCGACTGTCGTTGAATTACTCGTTTGTCATAGTCGAGCTAGGTCGACTTGTTGATGACGATGGCCTTAGCCATGTACGTTACTTCGACTATCATCGAATTACTCTTTTGTCGTAGTCGAGCTGGGTCGACTTATTGACGATGATGGCCTTAGCTATAATACTGTCGATGGACTTAGACATGTATGTAACTTCGACTGTCGTCGAATTACTTGTTTGTCGTAGCCGAACTGGGTCGACTTATTGACGACGATGGCCTTAGCCAAAATACTATCAATGGCCTTAGCCATGTACGTAACTTCGACTGTCGTCGAATTACTCGTTTGTCGTAGTCGAGCTGGGTCGACTTATTGACGATGATGGCCTTAGCCATAATACTGCCGATGGCCTTAGCCAAGTACGTAACTTTGACTGTCGTTGAATTACTCTTTTCTCGTAGTCGAGCTGGGTCAACTTATTAATGACGATGGCCTTAGCCATGTTCGTAACTTCGACTGTCGTCGAATTACTCGTTTGTCATAGTCGAGCTGGGTTGACTTATTGACGATGATGGCCTTAGCCGTTTACATGTTGGAGATGGCCTTAGCCGTTTATACATTGGAGATGGCCTTAGCCGTTTACACGTTGGAGATGGCCTTAGCCCTTTACACATTGGAGATGGCCTTTACCGTTTACATGTTGGAGATGGCCTTAGCCGTTTACACATTGGAGATGGCCTAAGCCGTTTACACGTTAGAGATGGCCTTAGCCGTTTATATGTTGGAGATGGCCTTAGCCGTTTACACGTTGGAGATGGCCTTAGACGTTTACACATTGGAGATCATGCTAGTCCAGTTCCTTTGTCATGTCAGTCAGGAGAGCGCATGGAGTGGCTGGTATGATAAACTTGTTCCGTAAATATCTCCAGGTGTCCCCTCTGCCGCATCGTTAAAAACCTCCCCGAGAAAACCCAATTGGGACAAAACTCGGGTAAGGGAAATAGAGTGCGACTTTGGAGACGCCTTTCAGAAATGGAAATACTTGAGGTGGGCAACGTTCCAATTGTTTTGGAGAGTTTTTCCTTCCATTGTTTCTAATTGGAATGCTTCTTTACCTGCTGTTGCTACGATTTTGTAGGGCCCGTCCCAGTTGATGCCCGGTTTTCCTTCGCTTGGGTCTTTTGATGCCAATGTTTTGGCTTTGAGGATGTAGTCTCCCACTTTGAGTGGTCTTACTTTGGCTCTTTTGTTGTAGTATATTTCAATTTGTTGTTTCTGAGCCACCATTCTTATGTGGGCCATTTATCTTCTTTCCTCGACCTTGTCGAGATCTTGAAGCCTGTTTATGTCATTCTCTATTCCGCTGGTATGTGAATACCTCAAGCTTGGTTCGTCGACTTCGACTGGTATGACTGCATCGGTTCCGTAGACCAGTGAGATGGTGTTTCTCCTGTGCAGGATTTTGGTATGGTCCGGTATGCCCACAACACTTCTGGTAGTAGCTTGGGCCATAGCCCTTTGGCTTCCTCGAGTTTCTTTTTCAGTATGTTCAGTATTGTTTTGTTGGAAGACTCTGCTTGGACGTTGGTGGCGGGGTGATATGGCGTGGAGAGTATTTGCTTAATGTGCCATTTGTCGAAGAATTTCGTCGTCTTCTGGCTGACGAACTATCGTCCGTTGTCGCAGCTGATTTCCTTGGGGATGCCGAAACGACAGATGATATTCTTCCATATGAAGGCAATGACTTCCTGTTCGCATATTTGGGCGGACGCACCTTCTTCCACCCACTTGGAGAAGTAGTCAGTTAAAACTAATAGAAATCGTACCTTTCCTCGTCCCGCTGGTCGGGGACCGACTATGTCCATTCCTCATTTGATGAAAGGCCATGGGAAAGTGACTGAGTGGAGGGGCTCTCCTGATTGGTGTGTCATGGGGGCATACTTTTGACATTGTTCACATCGGCGAACGTATTCTGCTGCCTCTTTCTTCATGGTGGGCCAATAATAACCGGCTCGTATTATGCAGCATACGAGGGCGTGGTTGCCTATATGGGCACCGCAGTGACCCTCGTGTACCTCTTCGAGTACTGGTCTCATTTGGTGCGGCCCTAGGCACTTGGCCAGGGGTCCGCCAAACGTCCTTTTGTAGAGTTCGTGGTTTATCAGGCAATACCTGGCAGCCTGTACGCGGAGCTTCTTTGCTTCTTTTTTGTCGAGTGTGAGTGTACCATCCTGCAGATAGGATACAAATTAGTTGCACTAGTCCCAAGTCAAATTTAAAGAGAGTACCTTAGTGTGATCAATGGCTGATTGGTGGAGGGTGACCACACTTTCGTTGTTGAGGTTTTTAGTGGCTTCGGCCAATTTTGCCAAACCGTCTGCTTCAACATACCCTCGGAATTTTTCGAAGCGGCACTCATCGAACTCAGTCATTAATCTGTGGATCTCTGACTGATATTTTTGTAATCTCTGCTCCTTGATTTGGTATGTCCCAGTGACCTTGTTCACTACGAGTTGGGAATCGCAGTGGAGAACGAGTCATCGAGCCCCATATTTGATGGCTAGTTTTATACCTACAATAACAGCCTCGTACTCGGCCTCATTGTTAGTCATTACGGGGCACCGCACGGACTGACAAATTATTTTGCCCGTGGGGACCTCGAGAACGAGTCCCAGTTCTTATCCCAAGGCATTTGCGGCGCCGTCAGTGTAAAGAGTCCATAGGTTGGTGTTGGAGGAGGTACGACGTGCCTCCAGTTCCGCTTCTGGCAGTATTTCAGCACTGAAATCGGCTATAAAGTCGGCAAGTACTTGCGACTTGATGGCGGTTCTTGGGTGATATGAGATATCGTGCTAGCTGAGCTCTATAGCCCATCTGGCGAGTCTAACTGATAACTCAGGCTTATGTAGGACACTTCTCAAGGGGAAGGTCGTTACTACTTTTATGGGGTGGCACTGAAAATAGGGTCGGAGCTTTCGTGAAGCTACGACCAATGCCAGGTCTAACTTTTCAAGGTGTGGATACCGTGTTTCGGCGTCCACTAAGGTTTTGCTAATATAGTAAATAGGAGATTTCGTACCTTCATTTTAGCGAACCAAGACTGCGCTTACGGCGACCTCGAAAATGACCAGATATACCAGCAGGGGCTCGCCTGGACTCGCTTTGGCCAGTAGTGGTGGCGAAGATAGGTATGCTTTCAATTTTCTCAAGGTTTCGACGCATTCCTCGTTCCATTGTAACCCGCTGTCCTTTCTCAACACATTGAAAAATTTATGGCACCTGTCGGAGGACCGTGAGATGAATCTGGATAGGGCGGCTATTCTCCCCGTCAGTTTTTGTACCTGTTTTTGCTGTTTAGAATCTCAGGTATTGCATCTATCGCCTTGATCTGATCTGGGTTGATCTCGATGCCTCGTTGAGACACGAGAAATCCTAAGAATTTTCCCGAGGCTATGCCGAAGGCGCATTTCTCGGGGTTCAGCTTCATCCCGTACCTTCTCAATATTTTGGAGGCTTCTTTCAGATGGTCGATGTGGTCTTCTTTCTTTGTCGACTTCACCAGCATATCATCGATATAGACTTCCATGGTCTTACCGAGCTGTTCTTTGAACATTCTGGTGACCAGTCTTTGGTACGTAGCCCCCGCATTTTAAGCCCGAAAGGCATTACCTTGTAGCAATATGTCCCTTGGTGGCTGATGAAAGTTGTTTTCTCCTGGTCCTCCTCGGCTATCATGATTTGATTGTAGCCGGATTAGGCATCTAAGAAGCTTAACAGTTCATGTCCCGCGGTGGCGTCGATCAATTGGTCGATGCGGGGTAGTGGGAATGAATCCTTCGGGCATGCCTTGTTCAGATCAGCGAAATCCACACACATTCTCCACTTCCAGTTTTTCTTTTTGACCATGACGACATTGGAGACCCACTGGGGGGGTACTTCGATTCTTTGATGGAACCGTTGGCCAGTAATTTTTCTACCTCCTCGCTAACCGCTTCATTGATAGCGGCATTGAATTTCCTTCTCATCTGTCGCATGGGCGGGTGTAATGGATCGATGTTCAGCTTATGGGTTGTGATGTCTCGCGGGATTCCCGACATATCTGAATGAGAGAAAGAAAATAAATTTGCATGGTTAGTTAGGAATTCATGATACTTACTCGGGTTGGTGAGGCCGTGCCCGATGTAGGCTTTCTTTGTGAGGTCGGTGTCGTCCAATTGGACTAGGTCGAGATCTTTGATCGTTGCTTTGCAGGATTCCACGACGTCGGGGTCTCTGATGGCGTCCGTTGTCGGGTTGACTTTAGTCCCGACACAGCTGATTGCTATACTTCTGCACTCGCCCCTTTTACCTGTTTGGTGTGGGTGCAATCTTGAGCTATTTTATAGCATTCCTGTGCGGTGCGCGGCTCGCCTCGAATGCTGAATACCCCCACGGGGTAGGGAATTTGATCACTTGGTAAAAACTTCAAGGGACCGCTCGCATGACATGTATCAATGGGCGTCCTATGATGATGTTGTAGGCCGTTTTCTGGTTCATCACGTGGAAAGTTGTTTCCAGCGTGACTCCTCCTGCTAAAACGGGCAGTGATATTTCTCCGGATGTCTGTTCCACTACATTGTTAAAACCAGTTAGTGTTATGCAACGCGGTATTACCTTACCCTCGAGTCCTATTTGTACGAGGACCCTCGGGTGGATAATACAGGCGCCACTTCCGTCGTCAATCATGATTCTTTTAACATCCATATCGGCAATACTTAAAGTGATAACTAAAGCATCGTAATGAGGGAAAGACAAACCGTCGGCATCGGACTTATCGAAGGTGATACTATCTTCGAAGTCGTCATACCGTTCATGGGCGATAGTTCGTTTTAGTTTGTGCGTGGTGGTGAACTTGACGTGATTGATTGCTTAGTTATCGCCGCCTCCGACGATCATGTTTATCGTGCGTGCTGGGGAGGGCAGCTTCGGCGGCCCGTGTGGTTGTTCCCGTCCGTGTTCAAAGTTTATTTTCCCTTTGTCACTGAGTAATTCCCTCAGGTATCCCTGGTTCAGCATCCTGACCACCTCTTGCCGTAGGCCTATGCAGTCTTCGGTTTTGTGTCCCCGTTCCTGATGGAACTTGCATAGGACGTTTGATTTCCTTGTGGCAGGGTCTGATTTCATCTTCTGCGGCCACTGCACTTTGGTGCGCAGCTTCTCCAGTGCGTACACTATTTCTGAAGGAGACACACAAAAGTTATGGGCAGATAATAAATGAGGTGTACCTCTTTCATTTCGGAGTGGGGCGACGTATCGCTGTAGAGCATCTGTATGCCTTGGTGGTGGATGGGAGGATCTGGTGTATAGCTGGTGCCGGTCTTTGTTGGAGCGTGGGAGTTGTTCTTGCCGTCCTTCATTGCGTCGATCCCTCCTTGTCTCTGAGTGTATTGTCGTTAGCCGTTGGGTCCGCCCATTAAGATCATCCTCGTCCGATCGTACTTCTGTGTAATAGGCGTTGTGGATTTCCTCCCATGTGGTAGGGGGATATTTCATGAGGCGGCTTAGTAGCTTCTTGGTTGCCCTCGAACCGTCCCTGTTTAGCATGTTCTGGAAAGCGGCGACTGCCATACCTTCCGATACGTTTGGCAGACTCATCCTTACCCTGTCAAACGTGGCTAGGAGGTCCTTGAGTCCTTCCCTGCGGTTTGCCTGACGGCGAAGACGTCATTGACCCTTGCTTCCGCTTTCTTTGCTCCTGCATGGGCGGTGACGAACTTATCCACCATTTCCTCTAACGTTGATATTGCCTTAGCTAGTAGCTGAGAGTACCACGTTAGGGCCCCTCCTGTCAACGTCTCACCAAACCTCTTCAGCAGCCCCGATGGTACCTGCTCTTTTGATAGGTCATTACCCTTCACAGCAGTGACATAGTGGATCAAATGATCCTCGGGATCTGTGATTCCATAATATACCCTTAAGTAGGGTGGCATCTTGAAGGTTTTTGGGATAAAGTGAGGGGCAGCTTCTTCGGTATATGGTTGTTCGACGAACCTTCCCACGTCGCATTTTGGTAGCAACTTGGGAGCACCGGGGATCTTGTCTACCCTCTCATGAT
>MU677312.1:89014-157650 GCA_026770625.1 Nicotiana glauca
TCAACCAAGCCACTTAGAGTATTTGTTAGCCATTCTTCCAGTAGCTTCTTGACCACCGAGGGTGCTTCCTTAACCGCAGATGTGGAAGCTCCTTTTTCATGCAAGATCCTCAAATTTTCAGATGGAGAAGGTGAGATCTCTGCACCTGGTGTGGTGCTAGGGGTTGCATTCAAGATACCCTCGTCACTGGCCTCGTTGAGAGGACCAAGGAGATTGGCTGTAACACCCACTATTGCTTACGATCTTGTGTTATTTTCGGCCATCTTTTCGTGTGGTATAGAGAATGGTAGTTGGTTGTTCTCTAGGTGGATACTATGATTTTGATTCTCGAATTCCCCACAGACGGTGCAAATTTTTAGCTCAAAAGTTATAAATATACTTTGTAAGCTTAAAAATAATCAAAATTAAATGAGGGTAAATCGTAATCAAATATAATAAAACCTAAGAGATGAAATTATTGTAGTAGATCTGATAGTATGAACTTGAGAACAAGTGCTCGTTAGATGTAGAGATAGAGAGAGAGTAGGAGAAAATAAGAGAGTTGTATTGTTCGAGAATAATAATGATGCCCCTTTACAATGTAAAGGTCTCCTTTATATAGCAGGAGGCCTTCCTCGAAATAATCATAAAAGTACAAAAGTAGTCAACGTTGCCCCATTGAGGACGCTGAGTTTTAAACGACGTCGCCTTTGTCCCCACACCCAAGTCGTACCCTTGTTTTAGTTGACGTATGCTCAATGGGCGTACCCATCGGCGTAGAGACATTGAGGGTCAAATTTAACCCTATACACATTTCTTCATCAATTATTCTTGAACTACAAGATGGAATACACTTCAAACCTCAATCGCCACCGTCAGTCCTTAGAAAAATCCCGCTCCCGTAACTCTGCAGCCACCACTAATAATCACCGCAAAGCTAACAACTCTATCGTGGAAGAGCAATATAGGGATGACGACTTCTGTATGGAAGAAGAAGGTGTATATGAGATGTGGAACTCTTTTTCCAACAATTATAGACAAGTGCAGTCGGTGTTGGATCGAAATACATTGCTGATTCAACAGGTTAACGAGAACCACCAGTCAAGAACGCACGACAGCATGGTGCAAAACGTGGGTCTAATTCAGAAGCTGAATGGCAACATATCAAAGGTGGCTTCTCTCTATTCTGACTTCAATACAGACTTCACAACCATGGTTCATTAGCGAAAGAATGGCGTTTTAAAAAAGACCAATGACTATAGAGGCTTCTGTAAGATTCTATATTTAATCTATCTGTAATAATATATTAACTTCCTTCTCTCCAGCAAATTGGATTAAAAATTCTGGGTTGAAATATTAGGAATAACACTTACACGTATTGTGTCTACCATGTCATGCTTATATGAGTGTGACGACCCGACCCGTCGTCTCATGTATTACTGGCCCGTTTCGCCCATTTTATGCTTCTTCATGTTTCATTATCGGCATTTGGTGAGTTAGAGTTGAATTGGGTTGGTTTTGGTAGAAAATGAGACACTTAGTCTCTTTAAGGAAGACTTGTTTTGGAAAAGTCAACCGCATGTTGACTATTGAGTTAGAGGCCTCGGATGTGATTTTTGGTGATTTGATTAGCTTCAGGGGATGATTTGTGACTTAGGAGTATGATCGTAATTGATTTTGGAGGTCCGGTGTAGAACCAGGCTTGAATTGGCGAAGTTAGTATTTTGGCGAATTCCGGTTGGGAGGTGAGATTATCCGAGGGTCGGAATGAAATTCCGAGAGTTGTTGTAGCTTCATTAGGTGATTTTGGATGTCTGTGCAAAATTTCAGGTCATTCGGAGGTGTTTTGGTCGGGTTTTTGATCGAATGCGTATTTCGGAAGTTTTTAAGAAACTTAGGCTTGAATCCGATGTGATTTAATGGTTTTATCGTTGCTTGATGTATTTTGAAGATTGTAACAAGTTTGAATGAGGTTTTAGGATGTGTTGGTGCTTTTGGTTGAGATCCCGGGGCCTCGGGGTGAGTTCGGATGGTTAAACGGGGATTTTTGGAGTTTGCATATAGCTGAAGCCTGCTGCAACTGATACTTTCGCTTCTGCGAGTCTTGGACCGCAGAAGCGGTGGCGCTGAAGAGAAGGATTTGATCGCAGAAGCGGCGAAGTGGTTTGGGGGCAGGTTCCGCAGAAGCGGTGGTCAGAGACGCAAAAGCGAAGGCCTGGGGATGGCCTGTTTTCGCACCATGCAAAAGCGATTTTTGGGATTTTAAGTAGGATCCGCAGAAGCGGGGAAAAAGCTGCAGAAGTGGTCCCGCATAAGCGGGAGCGAGACCGCGGGAGCGAAAATTGGCCTGGGCAGAGGGGTTTTAAAATAACATATTTCATCAGCGAGATTGGGATATTTTCCACTATTGTTGAGCGACCTTGAGAGCTTTTGTTGAGAATTAAAGAGAGTTTTGATTGGGAATCGATTGGAGGTTAGTCCCTTGGCCTAAATACATGAGATTATGATAAATTTACCATGAAAATTGGTTGAAATTCATCAAAAGGGTGTAAAGCTAGGGCTTGAGAATTGGTAATTTAGAAATAGAATTTGGAGGGTCAAATGGACTCCGATATTGGTAAAATTGATATGTATGGACTCGTGGCGAGATGAGGAATCCGGTGATGTGAATTTTGTAATTTTTCGAGAAGTGGGCCCGGGGCTCGGATTTTGCCAACTTCGTGATTTTCGATGTTTTTCGAGTCTTTTCGATTGGGTTTTGTTTTCTTAGCCTATTGTAATGTATTAATTGTGGTTTTGATCATATTTGACGCGCGAGGAGGTCGATTCGAGAGGAAAAGGCATAGCGAGCTAGACTTTGGGCCATCTTGAGGTGAGTAATAGATGTAAATGATGATCTGAGGGTTTGAAACCCTATAATTTTACATCGTAGCGCTATATTGAGGTGAGGCACGCGCTCTATGACGAGTGCGGGGTCGTTTCTTATTGGGGATTGTGAATTGGTCCGTCCCGGGCGATGTTTTTACTGTGTTTTTCTACTAGAACTTGTTGGAAATTATCGTTACTTGGATTTGATTGTTATATTTGGGCTTCGTGCCGACTATTGGAATCCTTCAGGGATTGATATCACTATTTTCGCATACTTTGCATATTATTTAACCTCAGTCCAAGGTTTTAAGTACTATTTTGCAAACTCAGCCCGTTTTCTAAGTTTTGAAAACTTAAATGATGTTTCTAAATGATATTTGGGTTGTGAACCACTGTTTTTACAAATGCCTGAGGGGCTTATAGTGATTTCTGGACTAAGGATGGATCGGGCTGCGCGCCGTAGCTGTACTATATGGATATTGGTGCCACGAGATGGATTGGTTATTTGCGCTTGGGCTACACACCCCCAGTGAGCGCCGTCGATGTTAATTGGATCAGGCTGCACGCCGCATCGGGTACTAGAGTGTACTGTTTTTATGTGTTGCATTGCATTCATGCATTATTACTTATCTGTTTACCTGAGATGGTTCTTTCTGTACTATTATTGCATTAACTTGCTATTCACTGTTAATTCTTCTGGACTGCCGGTTATAGTTTACTTTGTATTATTTCGTGATTTCTTATCCTCAACCCTTATTTATATTTATTACTCACTAGGTCGTAGTACTCACATTACTCCATGCACCTTGCATGCAGATCTAGGTACCCCACAGGCTGAGTGAGGACTTGCTTTAGCTGAGTAGCAGTATTGGGGAGCACTGAGGTAGCTGCGTGGCGTTCGCAGCCTTCATCTCTCATTCCTTTCTATATTCTCTATTTTTGTATTTTTTTCCTAGACAGACTGTATTAGGTGTGTCACACCTCCTTTTTCGCTACTACACCCCGTGAAGGGTATAATAAAAGGAGTTTTTCCAGTTAAAGGACATTCAAAACGGGGTTCATTTATTAAGAGATTCAGAGTCACCACTTGGGAGATTTATGGTGTCCCAAGTCACCGGTTTGAATTCCGAATCGAGGAAAGGGTTTGACTCTATATTACAGTCGCGAACCAGAAATCTGAGTAAGGAATTCTGTTAACCCGGGAGAAGGGGTTAGGCACTCCCGAGTTCTATGGTTTTAGCACGGTCGCTCAATTGCTATATTTGGCTAAAATCTGATTTTAATACATGTTAAAACCTATAGTGTAATTTTAGGATTATTTATCGCTTTTGGTCAATTTTTAAGAAAGAGAACGTCGTTTAAGAACATATTTTTGGATCACGTCACATGAAATGCACCCGGATCCTAGACACATTCTTATTCAACGTTTTGGGATTTGGATTTGGGTCGCATGAAATGCATACCCATATTTAAGAAGGTAAAATTATTAAGAGCACACCTAAAGCGACTAACATGTTATTAACTTCGCGGGAGGCTATGAAAATTCGCTAAACGACACGTCCCGGATTCTAAGTATTTTAATATAAGTATTTAGGGAGGGCCCCGCAATTTATGCACTTGGTTTGGCGAGGCTCATCTCCTTTTTATTACTTAAAGGCCGACCTAAAAGCATCCAATCATTTTCTATTTATTTTGTCTCTAACGGGTTCTAATTAATTAATGTTATGACATTCGGGCCTCAAGTTCAAGTCCAGATTCAAACAAAAGGGATAGACCTCTTAATTTGAAACCGCTACTTAACTCGAGAACCGAATTTTACAAATTAGTCTTAATGAACTTAAGGGAATTTTAGCCTCCAGCACGTTTGGGCTTCGAAAGTTGGCCCAGGCCTGTAACGTGAGGCTGCCAGGCCATTGGGCTTCAGCATCAGCCCAATAGTGAATATTCTCGTCTTAGGATTTCCAGGAAGAACCGCTATCCAGTGGGCTTCGATGTCAGCCCATATAATTGGTAAACACAAAGAGGCACAGATCATATGAGACATAAAACATTGCTAAATTATTGATTTTTGAATAGAGCTATTAAATTGCTCAATTGGAATGACTTCGGGCTTCAGTTCAGTTGTAGTACTTCAAATTATGACACCAACTATCAGATCGATTTTGGAATTCCTTAAAGCTCATATAGTTTACAAATCCATACAACAGTATATAAGCTAACTATCAATTACAATAACAAAGCCTACTAATTAACTTTATAATGACTCATGAATTACATACTACAAACGATGCTCTTGTTAACTTCTTATAATAGCATTGATTACTTAGTCATTGATCATAGATGCACGTTTATGACCTCTACGTCAGTTTCATACTCAAAGAATAATTGAATCAGAACTAATACTAGATGACAATTATCAACCACAATTTTAGCAGTCCAAAATCTGTCCAGCTTAATTACAAAGCAGTTTCAAACAATTCTAATTAATACAAACAATATCAGATTCGAATTACACAATTATTCTATGCATTTGAACTAAAACAATATAGAGAAAAAGCTCAGAGATGAATCAAACAACCATTTTATTGCTCGAACTCCCAAATCATTTCTACATCGATCCTTGGCATATTCTACAAGACCAGAAGTGTACCTAAGATTTGGATCAAAATAAGTAGGAGGAAGAGATCAGCAATAGTAGGCAAAAATCAACAGGATCAGACAGTAGGAGTAATTTTCGAATCAAAACAGCTTCTCAAAAGCCCAGGAATGAACTCAAAAATTGACACGCCCAATAGATGACCAAAACAGCTTAATTGACCCCAAAATTACTTGAAATCAAACAAAGTAAGCTTCTGAAACTTCAACAGACCAGAATTCAACTTGAACAAACCAAATTCACACCAAACATAAACGAGGACCTTTGTAGCACCTCAATCACTAGGAAAACAATTTCTAAAACTTGAAATTGGCCTAGAAAACTCAATGTAACAGTAATTTTTTTGGTTTTTCAGATGAAGAAGAGATTTTCGAATTCCAGATCTGGTTTTTTGATCTGAGATTCAAATTTCAGTATGTGGAGACTTAGGGAATTTTTGGGGGGAATTATAGATGTTCAAAACTTGTTCCCTAAGGCACTAGTCATGCCTTTTTATAGGCAAAATGAGGGGCAGTCTTCAGATTTTAGTTTTAGCCTTTAGTCCCTCAATTATTCTCACCTTTTGACTAACTAGTCCCTAACTTATTGAGTTGTTGCCTAAGTTATTACCCCTATTTTTGTGAATTCAACTTAGAACCCCTTATAGAAAGTCCTAGGGAGTTCCATTTCAGTTATTAAAAGATTCTCTTATCTAAAATTCCTACCTTACCCTTTATCTAATCCTAAATTCACCCCAAACTAGGTTAGATAAAGGGCTGGGTTAGTTAGTTCTAGAGAGGACCCAAAATTAGAGAGGATAATTCGAAATAAAAAGAAGAATAAGCTACTCACTGATTTTGGGTCTTCACATGGCTAACCTTGAATTTTGATTTTCAATTAATGTTGCATGTCTATTTCGTCTGAAATAGGCCTGTAACATTAATTCAAAATCAATCGAGCACTTGAAATTCCCAAAACAGGTTGAACTTCTAAACCCTAGATCTGGAATTAATAGAGTTTAGCTTGGATTTGCAAGATTTTGGCTTGGAATTCAGCATGAGGGGGTCAGGGAGATTGTAGGGTGTGATTTTGACTGAATTAGGAAGAAGTAGGGTTTTGGACGGATTTTCAAATGAAGATTCGAAAAGATTGGCAACGATTCGAGGGAAATGGTTTGGATATTTGGGATGAGGAGGTTGGGGAGGTCCTAGGGTGTTAATTTCATGGCCATTGGGGACTTGCCGCCGGCGGAGACGATTTTCGGACGGCGGCGGACGGCATCGGACGGCGGCGGAGTTGATATGTTCTCTGATTTTAGGGTAGGAGAGGGTGAATCGAGGGGTGGGGGGGGAAGTTAAGACACTTATATACACAACATCATGGTTAGTTCCGGACAGTTGGATTGATGAGATCCAACGGTCATGATTAATATCCCATTAAACGACACCGTTTTGGTAAACGAGGGGGCTGGACTGGGTGCATCTTGGGTTGGATGAGTAATTTGAACGGGTTTAGGGAGGAATTGGGTCTGGGCTGGAAGTTATGGCTTTTGGGCTTATGCCTTTGCATGAAAAATGGCCCGAATTGGCCAACCCTTTTGTTTGTTATTTCAAATTCTTTTGTTTTTTTATTTGATTTTTGTATTTTATTTTCTAATTTTATTAAATGTAAGATTAAAAATAAAAGACCCGAATTGACTCTAAAATTAACTAATTAAAATTCCAAAATTAACTAATTTCTAATTTAAAAGAAAACTTAGGACAAATTCTAAAAATTGAAAGTAGAAATGCAAATAACCATTTTTTCATATTTTCTTTATTTTTGTAATAATAAAATGCGTACTATTTTGTATTTTTGGAATTATATCAAGTCAAAAGCCCACAAAAATGCAAACAAGACACAAAATCATGCAATTAATTCCTAAAAAATTCAAATAATAAAGAAAAATCCTAATTCTAAGGAATTTTGTAGGAGTAGTTTAAGCGTGGCAAAAATCACGTGCTCACAACTGCCCCTCTTTGCTCGAAGACACGAAGGGTTTTCGGGCAAAGATAAATGTGCACCATGAAGGATTTTTGCCTGCTCGGCACTCCATGAGAAGCATTTTGAAAACCGTCTGACCGAACCCTGCTTCAAAGGTTGCCTACATATCCTTGGCTATAAAGGAATCAGGCCAGTGTAGTTCTGGAAGGTTTGGTAGGTGGGACTGCCAGGAGCTAGGATTTTCACTGCTTTTGTTGCTGCTACTTCTCGCTGACCTCCTTATTACACCGAGTCAAAATAAAAGAAGCTAGCCTAAGCTATGATCTATGAAGTATAAAAAATCCTATATATCTCTTCATCTTGCGGTTTTTGTTTCTTTGAACTTGTATCCTTCCGATGGAATACTTACGTTGTTGCCTTGAATTGTGATATGAGATTTTTCGCTATTCCTCCGAGTGATGCTTGACTGCTAAAATTTGAAATACATGCCTCTATTCTCCAGGCGGGCTTCTGATTGCTGACACTTGAAATGTATTCCCTTGTTCTCCAGGTGGGCTCCTGATTGCTGAACTTGAAAAGTATTCCCTTGTACTCCAGGTGGGCTTCTGACTTCAACAAAATAGACAAAGAAAATTTTCTGTCCCAATTCGGTGGCTGGGCACATCATGTTATCAAGTATTAAAAATGGAAAGCTAAAATTTGAATTGTACTTCCCTTATTCTCCAGGTGGGCGCCTGACTTCTGAACTTGAAATGTATTCCCTTGTTCTCCAGGTGGGCGCCTGACTGCTGAACTTGAAATGTATTCCCTTGTTCTCCAGGTGGGCGCCTGACTGCTGAACTTGAAATGTATTCCCTTATTCTCCAGGTGGACGCCTGATTGCTGAACTTGAAATGTATTCCCTTGTTCTCCATGTGGGCGCCTGATTTCAACAAAATAGACAAACAAAGAAATTTTCTGCCCCAGTTTTGTTGTTGGGCGCGTTATGTTACCAAATATTAAAAATTTGGAAGCTAAAATTTGCATTGTACTTCCCTTGTTCTACAGGTGGGCACCTGATTGCTGAACTTGAAATGTATTCCCTTGTTCTCCATGTGGGCGCCGGACTGCTGAGCTTGAAATGTATTCCCTTGTTCTCCAGGTGGGTGCGTGATTGCAACAAAGTAGACAAAACAAAGAAATTTTTTTTGCCCCAGTTTGATGGCTGGGCGCATTATGTTGCCAAATATTATTTAAAATTTGAAAGTGAAAATTTGAATTGTATTACCCTTGTTCTCTAGGTGGGCGCCTGATTGCTGAAACTTGAAATGTATTCCATTGTTCTCTAGGTGGGCGCCTGACTTCAAAATATCAAACAAAGAAAATTTCTTGCCCCTGTTTCAATCAAATATTTTGTTAATATAAAATGGTGGTTGGTTGCTGGCATTCTTGCTGGGTACGTCCTTGCTGCTGGGCTCTACTCCGACTTGCTTCCCTGGAGTTGCCTTGAACCGGTTCGACTTCCTGACCGACTTTCAACCCCTGACTTTGATGACCCAAGTGTTCTATCCCATATTGTTGTTTTTGTGTTTCTGACCCCTCTATTTGAAACTTTGCTTTTCCCCCATAACTATCTGATCAATCCACCAATGAAACTTCTGGTGGTCCTTGGTGTCTGACCTTGCCTTTTAATATCTTTGGTATATTCCGGCCCTGCTGTGCTTTGCAACTGGGAAACTAGTAGTTAGCCTTGACATTCCTCCCTTTCATTTCGAACAAAACTGACACTGAAACATCTTAAAGAACATATCTCAAAAGAATGAAATGCAATGGCCTCGAGGGTTAAGGATAGAGAGAATCCAAAAACGGATGATTTGTAATGAAGAAGGAAGAGAAGAAGACTTATCTGAGTGGAACAGCTGGTACCATTGATCATGCCATGCATTTTGGATTAACCGGCCCAGTCTATCCAACCAATCAACTTTCTATTGCCACATTTGCTATTCTGGACTTCCATAACCTGATTTTCACCCAAACCTAAACCTTGCTCATCTTGCAGTGTCTTGAGCAGCTTTCAACCACAGACTTGTCTCATTTTCCCATCTGAAAACTCACCTTCGCCTTATGGTGCCCGCGAGGGTTTTCACCAATAATACTCTTTCATTTTGATTTCTCTCAACTCACTTCGCCTTACGGTGCCCGTGAGGGTTTTCACCAATAAAACTCTCTCATTTTGGATTTCTCTCAACTTCCATCGCCTTACGGTGCCACGTGAGGGTTTTCACCAATAAGATTCTCTCATCTTCATCATTTTTCTTCTTGTACCGGAGTGTTGTCCCTGACATGAACCACTTTTACTTGCTCGTATTGGCACTTCTTGAAGACTGATCGGAAGGTCTTTCTTTGGACCGTAATGCAGGCTTTTGGATAGGGTTAGAAAGAAGGGTATCAAAGGCTCAAAATAATTCAACATGGGTTCAAAGTTATAACTTTCGGAATCGGATTTCTCACAACAACTACAACTTCTGTCTCAGTTTCTTTCTTGGGGGACTTTTGGATTTTTGTTTTGGTGTGACTGAACCTCAGAAAGGCTGCCTACGTACCCTTTCGGGATCAAGTCAAACGTAGTTCATGTCATAAAATTACTTCGTTGTTGCGATCTTCCCTTTCTTCCACTTTCCTTTTCTTTCTTTTCATTTCTTTTTTTTTCCTTTTTTTTTCGTTTTCTTTTTTTTTCTCTTTCCTTTTCTTTTCTCTTGTTCTTTTTTCTTTCCTATTTTCCTTTCTTTTCTTTTCTTTTCTCTTTTTCTTTTCTTCTTCTTTTCATTTTCTTTTCTTCTGGACTATTTTTCTCTTGTTTCTCCGCTGATTTTCCCCGCTGGGGCTTCCGAGTTTTGTTATTGATTCCGAAAGAGGGGTACGAAAGAAAATAAATGAGGCTCAAAAGGGGTGACAAAGGATAAAGTGTTTGGATAGCAGAACAAAATGCCTTCGTCATTTTAATCTCAAAAATATGCCGAATACAATCAAGTACAATTAGACAAAGAAATCATACATAGTATTGTTTGACTGCATCAGCGTTGATAGCCATTTCTACACATTTTCCTTTCACATCTGTCACATGTAATGCGCCATTGGACAACACTCTGGTTATGAAAAATGGCTCCTGCCAATTTGGGGCGAACTTTCCTTTTTCTTCAGCCCAATGAGGTAAGATGCGTCTCAACACCAATTGCCCTACTTCAAATTTCCGCGGACGCACCTTCTTGTTATATGTTCTTGCCATTCTCTGTTGGTACAACTGTCCGTGACATACTGCGGCCAATCCCTTTTCATCAATCAAACTTAGTTGTTCCAAGCGGCTTTTGACCCATTCAACATCATCAATTTTCGCCTCGGCGATAATCCGAAGGGATGGTATTTCAACCTCTGCGGGTATTACTGCCTTACCAATGAATAAGGAGTTGGCCCTACTGAAGGTGCGGACAGTGGTGCGATAGCCTAACAGTCCGAAAGGTAACTTCTCATGCCATTGCCTGGACCCTTCCACCTTTTTCCGAAGCATTTTCTTGATGTTCTTGTTAGCTGCTTCGACTGATCCATTCGCCTTAGGATGATATGGGGTGGAATTGCGGTGCATGATCTTAAATTGTGACATGTCTCCGCCATCAGATGGCTGTTGAGATTGGCACCATTGTCTGTGATGATTACCTTCGGGATTTCGAGCCGACAAATGATATTTGAATGCACAAAATCAACCACTGCCTTCTTGGTCATAGATTTGAAAGTTTTCGCCTCAACCCACTTAGTGAAATAATCAATGGCTACCAAAATAAACCTGTGCCCATTTGACGCCACTGGTTCGACTGGCCCAATGACATCCATTCCCCAAGCAACGAAAGGCCACGGTGCCGACATTGTATATAATTCAGATGGTGGAGAATGAATCAAATCTCCATGTACCTGTCATTGATGACACTTGCACACGAAACAGATGCAATCCCGTTCCGTATTAAGCCAATAATAACCTGCTCGGAGAATCTTCTTTGACAATACATATCCACTCATATGAGGTCCACAAACTCCCGCATGTACCTCAGTCATGATAACTGTAGCATGTTTAGCATCTATGCATCTCAATAAACCAAGATCCAGAGTTCTTTTATACAACATTCCTCCACTGAAGAAAAATCCGCTTGCCAAGCGTCGAATCGCTCTCTTTTGATCCCCTGTCCTGTGCTTGATATGCTCCCATCCTGAGGTATTCTTTGATATCATGGAACCACGACTCACCATCAAGTTCTTCTTCCACCATGTTATAATAGGCATGCTGATCTCGGACCTGAATCTGTAATGGGTCCACATAAGCCTTATCTGGATGATGCAACATTGATGCCAGAGTAGCCAAAGCGTCAGCAACTTCATTATGAATCCTTGGAATATGCCTGAAATCTATTGATTGAAACCGTTGACAAAGTTCATGCAAACACTGCCTGTACGGTATGAGCTTCAAGTCTCGTGTCTCCCATTCCCCCAGAATCTGGTGCACCAGAAGATTCGAGTCACCTATGACCAAGATTTCCTGGACACCCATGTCTATAGCCAACCTCAAACCCAAGATACATGCCTCGTATTCAGACATGTTATTGGTGCAAAAGAAATGAAGTTGAGGTGTAACAAGGTAGTGTTGCCCTGTCTCAGAAATAAGCACTGCTCCTATCCCGACACCTTTGGTGTTGGCAGCCCCATCAAAGAAAAGTTTCCATCCTGGCTTCTCGACTTGTTCTAATTCTTCAACATGCATTATCTCTTCATCAGGGAAGTATGTCTTCAAAGGTTCATATGCATTCTCAACTGGATTCCCGGCTAGATGATCAACCACCGCTTGTGCTTTCATTGCAGTCTGGGTCACATAGACAATATCAAATTTCGTAAGCAAGATTTGCCACTTCGCGAGCCTCCCTGTGGGCATGGGCTTTTGAAAAATATACTTTAATGGGTCCAACCTAGAGATGAGATAGGTGGTATATAATGACAAGTAATGTTTCAATTTCTGCACTACCCAGGTTAAGGCACACACGTCCTCTCAAGCTGAGTGTGCTTCACCTCATAAGATGTGAACTTCTTGATGAGGTAGTAAATCGCTTGCTCTTTCTTTCCCGTGATGTCATGTTGCCCCAGTACACAACCAAAAGAGTTATCCAAAATTGTCAGATAAAGGATCAAGGGCCTTCCTGGCTCCGATGGGACCAACACAGGTGGACTGGCCAAATACTCCTTAATCTTGTCAAATGCTGCTTGACACATACGTCCATCTGACCGCAACATCCTTCTTTAGCAGCATAAGATGGGCTCACAAGTCGTTGTGAGCCAGGCAATGAACCTGCTGATATAATTTAACCTGCCAAGCAAACTCATCACCTTTTTTTATTCTTAGGCGGTAGTAGCTCTTGAATGGCTTTGATCTTGGACGGGTCTAGCTCAATACCGCGTCGACTTACCACGAACCCCAGCAGTTTCCCAGACGGTACACCAAATTCACACTTTGCCGGATTAAGCTTAAGATTACACATGCGGAGTCTCTGAAAAAACTTCCTCAGGTCCTTCACATGGTCACATTGCTTCCTCGACTTTATGATCACGTCGTCTACATAGACTTCAATTTCCCGATATATCATGTCTTGGAACATGGTGGTCATCACCCTCATGTATGTTGCCCCTATGTTCTTCAACCCAAAGGGCATGACCCTATAATAATATGTTCCCCAAGGCGTGATGAATGCCACCTTTTCCGCATCCTCCTCATCCATCAAAATTTGGTGATAGCCCGCATAACAATCCACGAAGGAACCAATCTCATGTTTGGCATAATTGTCAATCAATATGTGGATGTTTGGCAGTGGGAAGTTGTCTTTTGGACTCACCTTATTGAGATCACGGTAATCAACGCACACTATAGTCTTTCCATCCTTCTTTGGCACATGCACAACATTAGCTAACCAAGTGGGATGCCGCGTGACCTGGATGACCTTTGCCTCAAACTGCTTGGTGACCTCTTCTTTGATTTTCACACTAATGTCTGTTTTAAATTTACTTAGCTTCTGCTTGACAAGAGGGCATGCTGGGTCGGTCGGCAGTTTGTGGACCACCAAATTGGTGCTTAAACCTAGAATATTGTCATATGACCACGCAAAAACATCTTTGTACTCAAACAACGCTTTAATTATCTCTTCTCTGAGATGCGGTTCCAAATGGACACTTATTTCCGTTTCCCGTACATTCTCGTGATCCCCTAAATTGATTGCCTCTGTGTCATTCAGATTAGGTTTGGGTTTTCTTCAAATTGGCTTAATTCTTTACTGATTTCTTCAAAGGCTTCTTCATCATCATATTCTACCTCGTCATCACACTCAATTTTTTGTATTATTATTTCGGAGTTAGATTGGTATTCAAGACTAGGCCAAAGACTCCTCATGCATGACACATCAGTGAAACCAGCATAAAAGGGACTGTACAAGAAAGAAAGGAAAGATAAAAATAAAGGCTATCAGGAATGAAAAAGGAAGGAAATTGCATTTCATTAACATTTTAAGATAACAAGGTTTAACTCGTCCAAACAGAAGGAACATAGCATTCGAATTACAACCTTGGAAATAACCCAGATTAAACTAAAAGGAAAATAAAAACTAACTACCAAGACTCCCTCCGGGTAGGAAGAGGAGTAGCTTCCCAATTATTAAGCTTTGCATGGGGTCCCACAAACTGCACATCTGCCTTGCTTGGACCTTCTCCTGCCTCCAACACATTCACCTCGTCAAACAGCTTCTCAAACCTCTCAATCAGCTCCTTGTCGGGTTCCACCACCACAGAATTAAGAATTGACGTTGTTGGGCGCTTCTTAGTACCAGGCGTGACAAAGTAACGAGAAAGGTGGGGTATGGGTTTTGGAAGGGTCCATGCTCTCTTATTTATCTTTTTAGCTCGCCTTATGTTAGCAGCAGTGGGCTTGAAGCCTAAACCAAAAGTATCCAGGTTTCCAGGAAGAGATACTAGCTGTGTGATGCCTTGCAAAGAAGCACCCAAGCCTTTTCCAGGTAAGAATCCATTCTTTATCATTTCCAAGGCCACCATGACAGATGCATCAGCTACTCTGGGAACATGAATACACTCTCCTTCCGGGATCTTTTCAACTGATACTGTGTCTAAGACTTGGTAAACCATAGACCTTTGTCATCCTCAGCTTCTACGAAAGGCATAATGGTATTACATGAACTATCTTCCCCATGCACCACAATTTATTGCCGGTCTCACTCAAATTTGACCATCTGATGCAAGGTAGACGGCACTGCTTTTGCTGCATGAATCCAAGGTCGGCCTAACAAGAGATTGTAAGAAACAGCCACGTCGAGCACCTGGAACTCCATAGTAAATTCAACTAGTCCTATCATCAGTTCCAACACGATATCCCCGACTATGTCCTTTCCTCCTCTATCAAATCCTCGCACGCAAATGCTATTTTTGTGGATTCTCTCACTGTCCACCTTTAACTTGTCTAGGGTGGAGAGAGGGCAAATGTTTGCGCTGGAGCCATTGTCAATCAGCATCCGGGTGGCCACAGAGTCTTCACATTTCACCATGAGGTAGAGTGCTCTATTATGCTCAGTGCCCTCCAAAGGTAGTTCATCATCAAAAAATGTAACCCTGTTGACCTCGAAAATCTTGTTTGCTATTTTCTCCTGATGATTCATAGAGATCTTATCAGGAACACGAGCTTCATTCAGAATCTTCATCAATGCCCGACGGTGCTCATACGAATGGATCAATAAAGATAGCAATGAGATCTATGCCAGGGTTTTTCTCAACTGTTCTACAATGGAGTAATCTTGCGCCTTCATATTCTTCAAGAATTATTCTGCTTCTTCTTCTTCAGTTACGACCCTTTTTATTGGCGCTGAATTATCTTTGGCTATTTTGGCTTTTCTCAGCTCTTCAGGGCAAAACTTCTCCTTGAACAAGTCAGTCCATGGGTTTCACAAACTTCTTCTTTAACTTCCTTCCCCATATACGCCACTGTCACTCGGTCGTAATTCCATGGGACAACTTTTTCACTGACTAGTGGTAACCGAGTCACTGGCTTGATGATAACCGGCTCCGTGCAAGCCCCTTTTATGATCACAATGGGCTTGACAGCTGCCCCCGACACCACCACTTTAGCTGGTTCTTGTTTTATTTAAACATTGGTCAAATGCTCCTTCTTTATTACCACCACTGGTTCGCTAACTGTCTGCTCTATCTTGATCAATGCCCTCCCACTGGTTTGTTTCTCATTTGATCTGTCCTCACTCGCCCTGATCATCATTATGGTTTGTGAAGGCTTCTTATACTTTTCCTTCTGCACTAACTCAATCATATGGGTCTCGTGATGGGTTGGCAATGGATTCTGAGTGATGTTAGGCGTCTCTGGGGCCTACACTTCAATTCGGCGGGTATCAATGAGCTCCAGGACGGCCGTTTTCAAATGCCAGCATTTTCTTATATCATGTCCCGGAGCACCCGAGCAATACTCGCAACTCACCGAGTGGTCCAGGTTCCTTGGGTGAGGATTTGGCAATTTGGGTTCAATCGGACTCAACATGCCCAACTGTCTCAATCTGTGGTATAAGCTTGTATAAGATTCTCCCAACGGAGTGAAATCCTTCTTCTTCTATAGCCTATCATTCTTGGAAGCAGGGTTGGGTCGAAAATCGGTTCCAGTGGGGTTTCTGTAGGTTCTCGCGGGTGGGTAGGTGCTCTCAGTTGGGTAAGTATTTTGTAGGGTGGGTTCATGCCATTGCGCATGGGTAAGAGGTTAGGGGTATGTTTGGGCATGGTGGATAGAGAAATGGGGGACAGGAGGTGGGTAATAGTGTTACGGTGGGACATATGGGGTGTGTGGGTAGGTTTGGGGATGGGGTCGTGGTTGGTGATAATATGGTGATGGGCCCCTAGACCAAGCTCTCGATTCAACTACTACAACATCTTCTTTCGTTTTCTTTCCCAACACCCCTCCAGTGCCACTTTGGATAGCCTGGGTAGTTGCCTTGATTGCCGAATAGCTCATAATTTTGTTAGACTTGAGACCCTCTTCCACCATACTTCCCATTTTCACTACATTGTTGAATGTTTTTCCCACTACTGACACCAGGTGACCATAGTAGGTAGGCTCCAAAGCCTGTAGGAAGTAATCAACCATCTCGCTTTCCTTCATTGGAGGATCGACTCTTGCCGCCTGTTCTCTCCACCAAAAACCGTACTCCCTGAAGCTTTCCCCGGGCTTCTTCTCAATTTTGGTCAGTGACAGACAGTCCGGGATGATTTCGAGATTATATTGAAAGTGGCCTGCAGACGCTTGGGCCAAATCATTCCAAGTGTACCATCGGGTATGATCCTGTCGTGTATACCATTCCAGGGCCACCCCACTTAAAATTTGACTGAAATACGCCATCAATAACTCGTCCCTTCCCCCAGCTCCTCTTATTTTACTACAAAATCCCCTCAAATGGGCTACCAGATCACCATGTTCGTCATACAGATCAAACTTGGGTAACTTGAATTCTGCAGGTAACTGGACGTCGGGAAACAAGCACAAGTCCTTGTAGGCCACACTCACCTGTCCTCCGAGACCCTGTATATTTCTGAATGATTGCTCTAAGATCTTTACCTTTCGTATCATCTCCTCCTTCTCAGGGTTTTTGGAAGGCTTCTCCTCTTCAGCTGAGAGATCAAAACGGGGAGTGTAAGAGTATGGTTCTGGTGGTTTGAAGGTGGGTTCAAGTGGGTAATAGTGGTTTTCCTGGGTTTGGAACATGGGTTCACTAGAAGATCTATGTAATGCGGCGGGTGGAGGAGCCACAAACACAAGAGTAGTTGGTGGTGGAGGGCATGGGATTTGTTTGGGTGGTGGAGGTGGTGGTGTTTGGGAAGTGGTTGCATAGTATTGCTGGTAGGTAGGGTAGGCCGGAGAGGAGTTCACTGTGGGAGGATCTTGTGGCTGAGCTAATGCTGGGATGTAGGCACGGTTAGCAGGATAGGCTGGTAATGGGTGTCCCTTCGACCAGGCCTGGTACATCTCGGCCATTTGCTACTTCAATTTATACATCTCCTCTTTTATTGCATTAACATCCACTACTTCTTCTTCCCTAGACGGGCCGACAATGCTTGCTTCTAGCTCTTGGTTGACCATTTTTGATGTATCCTTATAGCGGGTGTTGTATGGATGGGTTGCCAGAATGCCAGTCAACTTAACCACTTTTCTGGACTCATCATCAACAACAACTTTGTTAGCGGTTAGAGTATTAACAAATAGATAACCGCACATTTTGGGAATGAATGCATCTAAGCAATTAATCTATTATGCCCTTGCTCGGTTGCTTGCATCATCCCGGCTTTTGTTTTTCTTTATGTGTCAGGCCTTTCTTTGCTTTACCCTCTCGCTCTTCCCTCTTGTTTTCCATTGTTTATTGCCTCTCCCTTCTTGGTTTTTAGGATTTTCTATTAATAAAACTCCGATTACAAAGTTACTAGGTTATTTGTATTCTGGTAGCAGACTCAAAATACCAAAGTACAGACTCGATGATTAGAACTAGATCAAGAGTACATTAAAGCTTCACATCCTGGGGCCCGCAGGGCATCACTCGACATCGCTGCGGGCCTGCATAAGACTGAGAAGGTTTCAATGTCAACTGTGACTATTTAAAGAAAACTGGCCATATAATGACTTATTTTGACTTTAAAAGCAAAATGGCTATTTTTGCAAAAAAATTATTTAAGAAAAAAAAAGACTCGATTTTGCAAATACGACCTTTCAGCACTTCCGAAAGGGAGATTTTAAGGTTGTGCCCACAAACCATTTAAAAATGACTCAGGGTGGCTGTTCTCGCAAAAACGGCCTTCCAGCGCCCTTTTGGGGACCTTCGGCTTATTTTTAACAAGAATGGTGTCACCCGACTTATTTTGACAAAATGTTAAACTTTTGGCATTATTTGGCTATTTTTGAAAAGAGGTGGTTGGACCCGATGAGGATTGCCTACGTATCTCACGTCCGGTGAGAATAAAACCAGCGTAGTTCGGTCAGACTCGCAAAAATCAAAAGTATATTTTTGAACAACAATTTCCTTTCTATTTTTCAAATATTTTTATCGTTTTCGTATTTTCATTTTTCAAAAATCCGGCAGCATTTCGATACTATTTGGGCATTGGGTTTTTCAAACAAATGATTGCCCTCACACTGCTATTTTTTACAATTTCCACTCATTATATACAAGCCGGTCAACATGCAAAACCGAGCAAATAAATGCGCAAGTAGCACGTAAGATGCATCAGGATGGTCATTTCAATTCAGGTTACTTGTCCTAGACGGACCCAACCCCTGTGTTGAGTCCCCTAAGTCAAATGCACATGATGCAAACAAGCGTCCTACTAGGGATTCAACATGAGGTTATTGTTCATCCAGGTTTAAACCCTAGGTTTATTGTTCTAGACCTGGCTTACCCGAGCGGACAACTCGGGCCGAGGGGGAGGCAGCGTACCGAGGATATAGATGCTCCGTCGGCTTAGCAACTTATCCATACCTCGTTCTAAATTGGGAAAGACTCTAAACAGAAGAGAAGATACACGAAGTGCACCCTTCTCTATGATTTAGAAGACTCAGAGAGAGGAAAGGATTCGCAACAGTTTATATACAATTCAACAAATATCAAAGCGGTAAAATATTTAGCACATATAGCATGGGACATGTAGAAAAATCAGATAAAGCCAAATATAACAATTTAACTGAGCTCAAATTCTTGAACCCTGAATTGAAATTCTGGGTTTCTTATCCCCGGCGGAGTTGCCAGAGCTGTCACACATCCTTTTTCGCTACTACACCCTGTGAAGGGTATAATAAAAGGATTTTTTCCAGTTAAATGACATTCGAAACGGGATTCGTTTATTAAGAGATTTAGAGTAGCCACTTAGGAGATTTATGGTGTCCCAAGTCACCGGTTTGAATCCCGAATTGAGGAAAGGGTTTGACTCTGTATTACAGTCGCGAACCAAAAATTCGAGTAAGGAATTTTGTTAACCCCGGAGAAGGGGTTAGGCACTCCCGAGTTCCGTGGTTTTAGCACGGTCGCTCAACTACTATATTTGGCTAAAATCTGATTTTAATACATGTTAAAACCTATAGTGCAATTTTAGGATTATTTACCACTTTTGGTCAATTTTTAAGAAAGTGAACGTCGTTTAAGAACGTGTTTTTGGATCACGTCACATGAAATGCACCCGGATCCTCGACACATTCTTATTCAACATTTTGGGATTTGGATTTGGGTCGCATGAAATGCACACCCATATTTAAGAAGGTAAAATTATTAAGAGCGCGCCTAAAGCGACTAACATGTTATTAACTTCGCGGGAGGCCGTAAAATTTGCTAAACGGCACGTCCCGGATTCTAAGTATTTTAATATAAGTTGTCCCGCAATTTATGCACATGGTTTGGCGAGGCTCATCTCCTTTTATTACTTAAAGGCCGACCTAAAAGCATCCTATCATTTTCTATTTATTTTGTCTCTAACGGGTTCTAATTAATTAATGTTATGACATTCGTGCTTCAAGTTCAAGTCCGGATTCAAACAAAAGGGATAGACCTCTTAATTTGAAATCGCTACTTAACGCGAGAACCCAATTTTACAAATTATTCTTAATGAACTTAAGGGAATTTTAGCCTCCAGCACGTTTGGGCTTCGAAAGTTGGCCCAGGCCTGTAACGTGAGGCTGCCAGGCCATTGGGCTTCAACATCAGCCCAATAGTGAATATGCTCGTCTTAGGATTTCCAGGAAGAACCGCTAGCCAGTGGGCTTCGATGTCAGCCCATAAAATTGGTAAACACAAAGAGGCACAGATCATATGAGACATAAAACATTGCTAAATTATTGATTTCTGAATGGAGCTATTAAATTGCTCAATTGGAATGACTTAGGGCTTCAATTTAGTTGTAGTACTTCAAATTATGACACCAGCTATCAGATCGATTCTGGAATTGCTTAAAGCTGAAATAGTTAACAAATCCATACAACAATATATAAGCTAACTATCAATTGCAACAACAAAGCCTACTAATTAACTTGATAATGACTCCTGAATTACATACTAAAAATGATGCTCTTGTTAACTTCTTATAATAGCATTGATTAGTTAGTCACTAATCACAGATGCACATTTATGACCTCTACGTCAGTTTCATACTCGAAGAATAATCGAATCAGAACTTATACTAGATGACAATTATCAACCACAATTTCAGCTGTCCAAAATATGTCCAGCTTAATTACAAAGCAGTTTCAAACAATCCTAATTAATACAAACAATATCGGATTCGAATTACATAATTATTTTATGCGTTTGAACTAAAAAAATAGAGAAAAAGCTCAGAGAGGAATCAAACAACCATTTTATTGCTCGAACTCCCAAATCAATTCTACATCGATCCTTGGCATATTCTACAAGGACAGAAGTGTACCTGAGATTTGGATTAAAATAAGTAGGAGGAAGAGATCAGCAACAGTAGGCAAAAATCAATAGGATAAGACAACAGTTCACAGCAAGAGTAATTTTCGAATCAAAACAGCTTCTTAAAAGCCCAAGAATGAACTCAGAAATTGACCCGCCCAATAGATGACCAAAACAGCTTAATTGACCCCAAAATTACTTGAAATCAAACAAAGTAAGCTTCTGAAACTTAACCAGACCAGAATTCAACTTGAACAAACCAAATTCACACCAAACCTAAACCAGGACCTTTGTAGCACCTTAATCACTAGGAAAACAATTGCTAAAACTTGAAATTGGCCTAGAAAACTCAATGTAACAGTATTTTTTTTGGTTTTTCAGATGAAGAAGAGATTTTCGAATTCCAGATCTGGTTTTCTAACTGAGATTCAAATTTCAGTCTATGGAGACTTAGGGAATTTTTGGGGGGAATTTTAGATGTTCAAAACTTGTTCCCTAAGGCACTAGTCATGCCTTTTTATAGGCAAAATGAGGGACATGCTTCAGATTTCTATTTTAGCCTTTAGTCCCTCAATTATTCTCAGCTTTTGACTAACTAGTCCCTAACTTACTGACTTGTTGCCTAAGTCATTACCCCTATTTTTGTGAATTCAACTTAGAACCCCTTCTAGAAAGTCCTACGGAGTTCCATTTCGGTTATTAAAAGATTCTCTTATCTAAAATGCCTAACTTACCCTTTATCTAATCTGAAATTCACCCCAAACTAGAATTAACTAACTCAGCCCTTTAACCATGGTTAATTACCCAAAAACAGAGGGAAATTCAGCTAAAATCTAAACAGACCCTACAATTGAACTAACATGGAACTTAAATCTGACTGAATTATTAATCCAAACTAAGCTAATTCACCAAACAAGTCAACAATTCAAACGAAATTGAACTGGGGTCGAATCATTAATGGCAAAGATGAATTACCACTCGACAACAATCACGAATTCAAACCAGCAGAAAATTAGAGCAAAATTGAACCAACAACTAAAGGCTAAAACCAGAATCAATTAGCATTAAGAAAAATTGATTAAATGCAAGAAAAACTAGTGGCTTATTCCAAAATTAAAACTATATCCTAGCATACTGACTAACAGCAAAAACTATAACGACAAAACTTAAATGAACAACATCGTATGGTGGATTAGTAGAGCTCAAATGGAACGAAGTGAATAGAAACAGATAGGATTACTGATTCCGAAAACAAAACTCAGATTAATGATTCATGAAGTAAAACAGTCAAGAAGAGAGGATAATTCAAAATAAAAAGAAGAATAAGCAACTCACTGATTTTGGGTCTTCACATGGCTAACCTTGAATTTTGATTTTCAATTAATGTTGCGTGTCTATTTCGTCTGAAATAGGCCTGTAACATTAATTCAAAATCAACCGAGCACTTGAAATCCCCAAAACAGGTTGAACTTCTGAACCCTAGATCTGGAATTAACAGAGTTTAGCTTGGATTTGCAGGATTTTGGCTTGGAATTGAGGATGAGGGGGTCAGGGAGATTGTAGGTTGTAATTTTGACCGAATTTGGAAAAAGTAGGGTTTTGGCCGGATTTTCAAATGAAGATTCGAAAAGATTGACAATTATTCGAGGGAAGTGGTTTGGATATTTGGGATGAGGAGGTTAGGGAGGTCCTAGGATGTTAATTTCATGGCCATTGGGGACTTGCCGCCGGTGGAGATGAATTCCGGCCAACAGCGGACTGCGGCGGAGGTGATATGTTCTCTGATTTTAGGGTAGGAGAGGGCGAATTGAGGGGTAGGGGGGAGGGGAGTTAAGACACTTATATACCCAACATCATGGTTAGTTTTGGACCGTTGGATTGATGAGATCCAACGGTCGTGATTAATATCCCATTAAACGACACCGTTTTGGTAAACGAGGGGGCTGGACCGGGGGCAACTTGGGTTGGACGGGTAATTTGAACGGGTTTAGAACGGAATTGGTTCTGGGCTGGGGTTATGGCTTTTGGGCTTATGCCTTTGCATAAAAAATGGCCCGAATTGGCCAGCCCTTTTGTTTGTTATTTCAAATTCTTTTGTTTTGTTTATTTTCTTATTTTCTTTTATTTTTTATTTTATTTTGGTGTTTTATTTTATGATTTTATTAAATGAAAGGTTAAAAATAAAATTCCCGAATTGACTCTAAAATTTACCAATTAAAATTCCAAAATTAACTAATTTTTAATTTAAAAGAAAACTTAGGACCAATTCTAAAAATTGAAAGTAGAACTGCAAAGAACCATGTTTTGTTATTTTCTTTATTTTTGTAATATTAAAATGCGTACTATTTTATATTTTTAGAATTATATCAAGTAAAATGCACACAAAAATGCAAACAAGACACAAAATCATGCAATTAATTCCTAAAAAATTCAAATAACAAAGAAAAATCCTAATTCTAAGGAATTTTGTAGGAGTAGTTTAAGCGTGGAAAAAATCACGTGCTCACAAGGTGGATATTCTGTATTAGAGGCTCATATTCGTGACACCGGGTCCTATTTGGGAGTTATGTTGCAGTATTTTGTTAACTTTTCATTATTTCTAGATTTATGATTAAACGACTTAGTAATTATTATATGTGTCTTACATCTATGAATCTGTTCATGTCAGAGCCTAGGTTACTTGGTCTTGTGAATCATGAGCCGATTTTGTAGAGTCTCGCGGATCGGTACGGAGACGTCTGTATTTATCCTCGAGAGGCTGCAGAACCTTTAGGAAAAACTTCATATTCTTGAAACTCTTGTCGTGCGACTTTGTTGATCCGAGAACTAAACTCCTGTATTCTATTCTCTTGCAGATGGCGAGGAATCGCGCTATCGGACGTGACGAACGACCACCAGTACCACCCACTAGAGGCCATGGAAATGGTCGTGGTCATGGTCGAGGCAGACCAGCGAGGGCAGCACCTGTTGATCCACCAGTTGCCTCAGTTTAGGACCAGCCTCTAGCTGTGGATGCTTCAGCAACACCTGTTTAGGCACCGGCAGTGCCCATTGTGATTTCGGGTCTCCAGGAGGCCTTGTCTCAGATACTATCAGTTTGCACTGGCCTGGCTCAGACAGTCTCAGCCACTACCGCAACAGCTATTTCGCAGGACGGGGGAGGCAGTCAGACCCCCATCGCTCGCACACCTGAGCAGTTTTTTCAGGGATTGCAGATACCAGGAGCAGCCCCAGCTCAGCCAGTTGCACCAGCAGCACTAGTTCCAGATTATGTGGTTCCAGCTATGCCAGATGATGAGTAGCGTCGTCTTAAGAGATTCGGTAGGCTCCAGCCTCCGACGTTCAGTGGTGCTGATGCCCAGGGTTTTCTTGATAAGTGTCAGCGTATGCTTCACACCGTAGGGATTTTGGAGTCGAATGGAGTGGCTTTTACTACTTTTCAGTTCTCAGGGGCTGTATTTACCTGGTGGGAGGACTTTGAGAGGCGTAAGCCTGTGGGTGTAGTGCCCCGTACATGGCAGCAGTTCTCCACTCTCTTTCTGGAAAATTACGTACCGCAGTCTCGCAGGGAGGAGCTGCATCATCAGTTCGAGTGGTTGACTCAGGGGGACATGTCCGTGACTCAGTACGAGATGAGATTTTTGCAGCTAGCTCGTCATGCTACTTGGATGATCCCGACAGATCGGGAGAGGATTAGGAGGTTCGTGGATGGCCTCAACTATTCACTACATATTTTGATGACTAGAGAGAGGGTATAGGGTGCCTCATTTGAGGAGGTAGTTGACATTGCTCGTGATATTGAGACGGTTTGCCGCAGGAAGCGTGAGGAGAGGGAGGCCAAGAGGCCTCGAGGTCAGGCAGTTTCAGTGGTGCTCCGCCTAGGGGCCAGTTCCAGCATGGTAGAGGTCGTTTCTTCAGGCCTCCTCAGTCAGCTCGCCCAGAGTATAGTGGGGCTTCTTCAGGCCGTGGTCATCGGGGATTCCAGAAGGGCCAGCCTTCACTTAGTGCCCTTCCAGCACAGAGCTCTTCTCATTCCTCTTTAGCCTAGGGTTCTTCTGCAGCGAGGGGTTCCCTTTAGTTCCCTTCTCCAGCCCCAGGTAGTTGCTACTAGTGCGGAGAGTTCGGTCATATGAGGAGGCAGTGTCCTCGGCTTCGTGGTAGTCAGTCTCAGCAGAGGGATCGGCCCTCATCTTCTGCTCCTGTTTCTTCAGCACCCGCCCAGTCAACTAGGGGTGGAGGTCAGGCAGCTAGGGGCCGCCTCAGGGGTGGAGGCCAGGCTCGATTCTATGCTCTCCGAGACAGGAGAGACGCCATTGCATCAGATGTTGTTATCACAGGTATTATCTCAGTCTGCCACAGGGATGCCTCTATCTTGTTTGATCCCGATTCTACCTATTCTTACGTGTCTTCATATTTTGCCCATCATCTGGGTACAACCCGAGGGTGTCTTGATTTACCTGTTCACGTATCTACCCCGATAGGTGATACTATTATTTTAGACCATGTGTATCGGTCTTGTCTGGTTACTATTGGGGGTCAGGAGACCCGAGTTGATTTGTTGCTATTGAGCATGGTGGATTTTGATGTTATTCTAGGCATGGACTGGTTATCTCCGTGCCATGCTATTCTAGACTATCATGCTAAGATAGTCACGTTGGCTATACCGGGTGCTCTGAGGATTGAGTGGCGTGGTATGACTGACTATGTTCCTAGCAGGGTGATTTCTTTCCTAAAGGCCTAGCGGATGGTTGGGAAAGGTTGTGTATCGTATTTGGCTTTTGTGAGAGATGTTGGAGCTGAGACTCCTAGTCTTGATTCTATTCCCGTTGTGAGGGACTTCTGCTGGCATGCTACCGGATAGGGACATTGATTTTGGTATTGATCTGGTGTCGGGAACTCAGCCCGTTTCCATTCCTCCGTATCGCATGGCACCAGCGGATTTGAAAGAATTAAAGGATCAGCTTCAGGAGCTCCTAGATAAGGGGTTCATTCGTCCTAGTGTGTCACCGTGGGGTGCACCAGTTCTATTTGTGAAGAAGAAGGATGTCACAATGAGAATGTACATTGACTACAGACAATTGAACAAAGTGAAAGTGAAGAACAAGTATCCCCTGCCTCGTATTGATGATTTGTTTGACCAGCTTCAGGGGGCAAGAGTATTCTCCAAGATCTCCGTTCAGGCTATCACTAGCTGAAGATCAGGGATTCAAATATTATGAAGACTGCTTTCAGGACTAGATATGGGCACTATGAGTTTCTGGTTATGTCCTATGGGCTGACTAATGCCGCAGCAACGTTCATGCACTTGATGAACAGTGTATTTCGGCCGTATCTGGATTCATTTATTATTGTTTTTATTGATGATATCCTAGTGTACTCGCATAGCTAGGAGGAGCACGCACTGTATTTGAGAGTGGTCTTACAGAGATTGAGGGAGGAGAAGCTTTATGCAAAGTTCTCCAAATGTGAGTTTTGGCTTGGTTATGGGGCTTTACTGGTGCACGTGGTGTCCAGCGATAGTATTCAGGTTGATCTGAAGAAGATAAAGGTGGTTCAGAGTTGGCCTAGACCGTCCTCAACCACGAAGATTCGGAGTTTCCTCGGTTTGGCGGGTTATTATCGCCGGTTCATTTAGGGTTTTTCATCTATTGCTTCGCCCTTGACCAAGTTGACGCAGAAGGGTGCACCATTTGTATGGCCGGACGAGTGCGAGGAGAGCTTTCAAAAGCTTAAGACAGCTTTGACCACAACTCCAATGTTGGTTCTGCCATCAGCTTCAGGTTCTTACACTATATATTGTGATGCTTCGAGAGTTGGGATCTAATGTGTGTTGATGAAGGAGGGTAGAGTCATTGCATATGCTTCTCGTCAGTTGAAGCCCCATGAGAAGAACTACCCTGTACATGATTTGGAGTTGGCTGCTATAGTTCATGCTTTGAAGATTTGGAGGCACTACTTATATGGAGTATCTTGTGTGGTATTCACTGATCACCACAGTCTTCAGCATTTCTTCAAGCATAAGGATCTCAATTTGAGGCAGCGGAGGTGGCTTGTGTTACTCAAGGACTATGATATTACCATTTTGTATCACCCGGGGAAGGCCAATGTAGTGGCCGATGCTTTGAGTCGGAAGGCAGTGAGTATGGGTAGTTTGGCGTACATTCAAGTTGGGGAGAGGCCCTTTGCAGTTGATGTACAGGCTTTGGCCAATCGGATGGTGAGGTTAGATATTTCGGAGCCTAGTCGGGTGTTGGCTTGTGTGGTTTCTCGATTTTCCTTGTATGACCGCATTAGAGAGCGTCATTATGATGATCCTCATTTGCTTGTCCTTAATGACAGGGTCCAGCATGGTGATGCCAGAGATGAGACTATTAATGATGATGGCGTGTTGAGGATGCATGGCCGGATTTGCGTGTCGAATGTGGATGGGCTTTGGGAGTTGATATTAGAGGAGGCCCACAGCTCGCAGTATTCCATTCATCCGGGTGCTGTGAAGATGTATCAGGATTTGAAGCAACACTATTGGTGGAGGAGAATAAAGAAAGATATTGCGGGTTATGTAGCTCAGTATCTCAACTGTCAGCAGGAAAAATATAAGCATCAGAGGCCGGGTGGTGTACTTCAGCGGATGGATATTCCAGAGTGGAAGTGGGAGAGGATTACCAGGGATTTTGTGAGTGGTCTCCCTTGTACCTCGAGGAAGTTTGATTCGATTTGGGTGATTTTGGATCGGCTGACCAAGTCCGCGCACTTCATTCCTGTGTGTACCACATATTCTTCGGAGCGACTGGCAGGGATTTTCATCTGGGTGATTGTTCGATTGCATGGGGTCCCAATTTCTATTATCTCAGATAGAGGTACTCAGTTTACTTCACGGTTTTGGAGGTTTTTTCTGCGGGAGTTGGGTACACAGGTGGAGTTGAGCACAACGTTTCATCATCAGACGGACGGGCAGTCCGAGCGTACTATTCAGATATTGGAGGACATGTTGCATGCTTGTGTTATTGATTTTGGAGGTTCTTGGGCTGAGTTCTTGCCACTTGCAGAGTTTTCTTACAACAACAGCTATCATTCCAGTATTCATATGGCGCCGTATGAGGCCTTATATGGGAGACGGTGTAGATCTCCGGTTGGTTGGTTTGAGACCGGCGAGGCTAGACTATTGGGAACAGAGTTGGTTCAGGATGCCTTAGAGAAGGTGAAAGCGATCTAGGAGAGACTTCGTACAGCTCAGTCACGTTAGAAGAGTTATGCAGACCGGAAGGTTCGAGATGTATCTTATATGGTGGACGAGAAGGTCTTGTTGAAGGTTTTGCCTATGAAGGGCATTATGAGGTTTGGTAAGAAAGGGAAGTTGAGTCCGCGGTTCATTGGGCCTTTTGAGGTACTTAGGAGGATAGGGGAGGTGGCCTATCTGCTTGATTTTCCACCCAGCTTGTCGGGGGTTCATCCGGTATTCCATATTTTCATGCTGTAGAAGTATCTTGAGGACCCGTCTCTTGTGTTACACTTCAACACGGTTTAGCTGGATGATGATTTGACCTATGATGTGGAGCCAGTGGCTATTTTGGGTCGTCAGGTTCGAAATTTGAGATCAAAGGATATAGCTTCCGTGAAGGTGCAGTGGAGAGGTCGGCCCGTGGAGGAGGCTACCTGGGAGACCGAGTAGGAGATGCGGAGCAGATATCCTCACCTATTTGAGACTTCAGGTATGTTCCTTAGCCCGCTCGAGTACGAGCATTTGTTTAAGTTGGGGAGGATGTGATGACCCGACCCATCATCTCATTTATTACTGCCCCGTTTCCCCCATTTTATGCTTCTTCATGTTTCATTATCGGCATTTGGTGAGTTAGAGTTGAATTGGGTTAGTTTTGGTAGAAAATGAAACACTAAGTCTCTTTAAGGAAGGCTTGTTTTAGAAAGGTTAACCAGATGTTGACTATTGAGTTAGAGGGCTCGGATGTGATTTTCGATGATTCGGTTAGCTTCGGGGGATGATTTGTGATTTAGGAGTGCGATCAAAATTGATTTTGGAGGTCCGGTGTAGAATCAGGCTTGAATTGGCGAAGTAGGTATTTTGGCGAATTTCGGTTGGTAGGTGAGATTTTGATCCGAGGGTCGGAATGGAATTCCGAGAGTTGTTGTAGCTTCGTTAGGTAATTTTTGATGCGTGTGTAAAATTTTAGGTCATTCGAAGGTGTTTTGGTCGGGTTTTTGATCGAACGTGTATTTCGGAAGCTTTTAAGAAACTTAGGCTTGAATCCGATGAGATTTAATGGTTTTAGCGTTGTTTGATGTGTTTTGAAGATTGGAACAAGCTTGAATGAGGTTTTAGGATGTGTTGGTGCTTTTGGTTGAGGTCCTAGGGGCCTCAGGGTGAGTTCGGATGGTTAAACGGGGATTTTTGGAGTTTGCATATAGCAGAAGCCTGCTGCAGCTGACACTTTCGCTTCTGCGAGTCTTGGACCGCAGAAGCAGAGGCGCTTAGGCGAAGGATTTGACCGCAGAAGCGGCGAAGGGGTTTGGGGGTAGGTTCCGCAGAAGCGGTGGTCAGAGCCGCAGAAGCAAAGGCCTGGGGATGGCCTGTTTCCGCAGAAGCGGGAGTGCGGACCGCTGAAGCGGTACCGCTGGTGCGGAAGAAGAGACACAAAAGCGATTTTTGAGACTTTAAGTAGGATTCGCAGAAGCGGGGAAAAAGCCGTAGAAGCAGTCCCGCATAAGCGGGAGCGAGACTGCAGAAGCGAAAATTGGCCTGGGCAGAAGGGTTTTAAAATAAAATATTTATTCTGCGAGCTTGGGATATTTTCCACCATTGTTAAGCAACCTTGAGAGCTTTTGGCGAGAATTAAAGAGAGTTTTGTCTGGGACTCGATTGGAGGTAAGTCCCTTGCCTAAATACATGAGATTATGATAAATTTAACATGAAAATTGGTTGAAATTCATCAAAAGGGGGTAAAGATAGGGCTAGAGAATTGGTAATTTAGAAATGGAATTTGGAGGGTCAAATGGACTCCGATTTTGGTAAATTGATATGTATGGACTCGTGGCGAGACGAGGAATCCGGTGATGTGAATTTTGTAATTTTTTGAGAAGTGGTTCCGGGGCTCAGGTTTTGCCAACTTTGTGATTTTCGATGTTTTTCGAGTCTTTTCGATTGGGTTATGTTTCCTTAGCATATTGTAATGTATTCCTTGTGGTTTTGATCAGATTCGACGCGTGAGGAGGTCGATTCGAGAGGAAAAGGCATAGCGAGCTAGACTTTGGGCCGCCTTGAGGTGAGTAATAGATGTAAATGATGATCTGAGGGTTTGAAACCCCGGAATTTACATCGTAACGCTATATTGAGGCGAGGAACGCACTCTATGACGAGTGCGGGTCGTTTGTTATTGGGGATTGTGACTTAGTCTGTCTCAGGCGATGTTTTTACTGTGTTTTTCTACTAGAACTTGTTGGAAATCATCGTTACTTGGATTTGATTGTTATATTTGGGCTTCGTGCCGACTATTGGAATCCTTCAGGGAATGATATCACTGTTTTTGCATACTTTACATATTATTTATCCTCAGTCCAAGGTTTTAAGTACTATTTTGCAAACTCATCCCCTTTTATAAGCTTTGAAAACTTAAATGATGTTTCTAAATGATATTTGGGCTGTGAACCACTGTTTTTACAAATGCCCGATAGGCTTATAGTGATTTCTGGACTAAGGATGGATCGGGCTGCGCATCGCAGCAGTATTATATGGATATTGGTGCCACGAGATGGCTTGATTATTTTCGCTTGAGCTGTAGGAGCCCCTCCGGAGTCTGTACACACCCCCAGTGAGCGCCTTCAACGTTAATTGCATCGGGCTGCACGCCGCAGCGGGTACTAGAGTGTACCATTTTATGTGTTGCATTGCATTCATGCATTATTACTTGTCTGTTTACCTGACATGGTTCTTTTTGTACTATTATTGCATTGACTTGCTGTTCACTGTTAATTATTCTGGACTGCCGGTTATAGTTTACTTTGTATTATTTCGTGATTTCTTATCCTCAGCCCTTACTTATATTTATTACTCACTGGGTCGGAGTACTCACATCACTCCCTGCACCTTGCGTGCTGATCTAGGTACCCCACAGGTTGAGTGAGGACTTGCTTTAGGTGAGCAGTAGTATTGGCGAGCACTGAGGTAGCTGCATGGCGTTCGCAGCCTTCATCTCTCCTTCCTATCTTTATTCTCTATTTCCGCATTTTTGTTTCTAGACAGACTGTATTAGGTGGATATTCTGTATTAGAGGCTCATATTAATGACGCCGGGTCCTATTTGGGAGTTATGTTTCAGTATTTTGTTAACTTTCCGTTATTTCTAGATTTATGATTAAACAACTAACTAATTGTTATATGTGCCTTACATCTATGAATCTATTCATGTCGGGAATGTTGGTCAAAAGGTCGGGCTTGCCTAGCAATGTGTTGAGCACCATCACGATCGGGGTTGGGTCGTGACAATGAGACCCTTTAGTGTATGACATTTGGACTAGTGGGTCCACTTACACTACCGTTTTGGGGCACCGTTCTTCCATTAATTATCTTTTTCTTCCCAGCCTCTCGTGAGCTCATGTACGGTGTTTACCCTAAAATTTGAGTAATAATTATATTTGTTTTGTCGTTTTAAAGATATGCAATTTAATGAAATATTAACAGATAAACAAGGAATCAAGTATATAAAGTAAAGAGTAAGGTCAATCAAACTAGTGTGTAAGCTAGTCTCGACCTCGGGCTAAGGCGACCTCGAGGTAAATGAACAAGAACAATAAAAGAATAATAAGATGAACAATAAGCAAGAAAGTGATGTATGTATATTCTCTTGTCAATGATTCATGTGTTACAAATGATTGGGGTCCCCTCTATATAGTAGGGAAATCCTAAATAAGGTACAATTCTAATTGTAGTAGGGAATCTTATTATACAACTGTCTAACCGCCTGGTACAAATCCGTTCCGATATTTACACCGTGATCTTGGGGCTACTGCAGGAATCTCGCTTTTTCTGTTATGAAATCATAACGGTATTATCTCGAGGTCGGTCATACTTGGCCTTGGTATTCATCGAGCACTTGAATCTTCGAGTCTTGTACTCCGCCCTCAGGCTCGAGCCTGGTCCATTTCGAACTTGTTCTAGAAGTGACCCTCGAGAACACGAAATCGGTCATACTTGATTTCAACCGTATAGATAGTCCCCGTGTTTCTTAGAGTAAGATGATAAGAAACAATATGATCCTCAATCCTCTAATGCCTTGATAATGATGTCAATCTCTTGATGTCAGCGGCAGAAGTGATTGAAAGGTCGCATCTACATAGTTCCAAGGTAATTAATTAAAGGCGGCTGATGGTCGGGCATCGGCTTCCCCAAACCGTTGAAGCAACCACTATAAATAGTTCACTTTCACAACCTTTACAATCTTTACTTCTCAAACCATTCCCAAATCCTCACTTGTTTCTTCATCTTATCTAAGTCCATCCTCTCTTCAACTTGCGCTTGTTATAACATCAACTTCTTCTCTTATTCTGATTTTCTCAACAGCAATGGCTAAAACATCTAAAACCATTCCTTAGAAAGAAAAAGCCTCCTCATCATCACAGTCGACCGCTGGTAGAACAATGATGCCACATCATATCGAGGTGTGCATTGATGGCCCATGCGAGCTATCTTCCGATTTCAAAATCGATAAGCCTGTATCAGTTCCAGTCCGATGCAAGCCCATGTTTCGATACATCTACTCAATAACTGAAGACGATCTTGAGTAGGTAAAAAAGGATTGTAATTTGGAGGATAAAGAGGTGGTGATTCCTTTTACCGGAGAGGACATCACCACTCATGTAGAAGGACACTTAAGCGTATGAACTTATCCTTTCATATTGGGTCTCGTAGATCTAGTACAAGGTCCTGTAGATCCATTCATTCTTGATTTGTGTCACCAATATATGGTGACCCTTGGCTGGATCTACCCTTCTTTCTGGTGCATCGTCAATTTTCTCAGGTATTTCTTGATCAAGGTTAAGGGGATGTCTCGACCACCTGATCAGCCATACAGCCCTCACCTCTATTGAGGTGATTTGATAAAGCTCTAGCATTGATCCTTCAAGGCACTATTCTCTAGCATTGATGAGGACAAGGACCAAGGATGGATGGGCCGATTTGTCTGAATCAAGACCTTAATTCCTGCCGAAAGGATGCCATTCCCCAAGGAATGTAACATGTAACGTAATTACAATCCCATTGATGATGCTCACTACTCTACTTTCTCTATTTCTTCTTCGATCTAATTCCTTTTCGATGATGCAGCTTCCCCTTGGTTTCCTGTTGCGATTCCAAATATCGTAGGTTGGGTTCGACAACTGGTCTCCACTTCTTCACATGTAGAACGATGTTGGCATGATTTGGCCAAGGGTCGGTGGGAAGCTCAAAACCATAGTGAGTTCCCTTATTCATATGTTGACCTTTATCTTTAAATACTTACTTTCGGCTTACGAAGGCCTCGAAGATGTCACGACCCTAGTTCACCGATCGTGAACACGTCGTGATGGCACCTAGTCCCCACGAACAGGTAAGCCAAGTATTGCAAAAAAGACATAATATTTGCGGAAAAAAACCCAATTAAAACCGAACATTTAAAAAATAACAACTGAGTATAAGGCCGCCTGGCCTGTACAACTCTAAGAATATGCGAAAGTCTACAACCGAATCCCAAAACCCGAAAACTCACGGGAAAACACAGGCTAATAGAATTCCAATAAGTACTCTAATCTCCAGAATAACTACATCAAAAGTATGATAGGATAACAACTCTACAATTAGAATAAGGGAGAAGACTCTTCGGTCTGCGGACGCTGCAGATATACCTCGAAGTCCCCGTATGTCTCCTCGCCTCAAGGATAGTGAACCTGAGCAGAGGTACCTGGGTGATCTGCACATGAAAACATGCGCAGGAAGGGCACGAGCACACCACAGCGGTACTCAGTAAGTGCCAAGCCTAACCTCAGTTGGGTAGTGACGAGGAAAGGTCAGGGCCCTACCGAGGTAAAAGTAATACAGTAACAATAATTAACAGGATGGAAGTCTGACACAAATTAATAAACGCGGCACTGTAATAAGGCAAAACAACGAGAAAGGATAAAACAGAAACACAAGTAAACACAGCTAAATTTTAAAATACCAACGAGGGTCTCCCAGGATACCGTCCTGTAGCCCTTTCTTCATCTGTTCAATGGACCTCCCGGAATACCGTCCCGTAGTCCAACTCTCATATCAATATCGAGGATCTCACCGGATACCGTCTCATAGTCCAATCATCAATGTGCAGGAGATCTCCTGGGATACCATCCCGTAGTCTCAAAATAAAAGTGCAGGGGATCTCCCGGGATACCGTCCCGTAGTTCCAAAATAAAAGTGCAGGGGATCTTCCGGGATACCGTCCCGTAGTCCCAAAATAAAAGTGCAGGGGATCTCCCGGGATACCGTCCCATAGTCCCAAAGTAAACGCGCAATCACAGCCAGAAACAACCCAAGGGAGAAGTACGGAAAAAATGGAGCAGCAGATATAACTATCCTAGGATGCTTCACGTAGTACTATTAATCAACTTAAGCAATTAGGCAATTAAGTCAGTTAGACAAGCTTTCTTAGTCTAGCACAAGTAATAAGCTTCAAGAAGATAAGGCAAATAAGAAAGAAAGTTAAATATTAACAAGTTAAGTAAAACCGGATTTTCACCAATTGGCTCAAGTACGCGCTCGTCACCTCTCGTACAAGGCACTCAAATATCAAGAACAAATCCTAAGGGGAAAGGTCCCCCACACAAAGTTAGACAAGCCACTTACCTCGAACCGGCTCAATATCACTAGAAACCGCGCCCTTTCCACGAGTATCTAACTCCAAATATCCCAAATATATTCAATTCAATTACACATCGTAAATAATATTGCAAACAACTAATTCCAAAATTAAATTTGAATCTAGGGCGCGAAGATAGGTAAAATGAGCAAAATGCCCCTCCAGCCATCATCTCGGAATTGAATAATTTTTACGTTTTCTGAACCCTCGTACTCTCACGAGTCTAACCATATAAAAATCTCCCAAATCGGAGGTCAAATGCCCTCTCAAAACCCCATAGTTAGTTCTAAGAATTTTACCCACTTTCCATTCAAAAACACGAAATTAAAGGGTGAATTCGCGATTAGATTAATGGGTTTTAGTCATAGGAGAGAAGAGAATCGTTACCCAGTGATTGCCCTTGAAAAACCCTTGAAATGGCTCCCAAATTTGAGCTCCAAACCTTGAGTTTTGGAAAAAATGGCTAAACCTCATTTTTGAAATGTTAAATACTACCCAGGGGTCTAAAGCATCGCGAACGCGAAAGGCAGCACGCGTTCGCGAAGAAGGAATTATAAAGGGACCAAAAATGCCCTTCGAGATCGCGAAGGTACTGATGCGAACGCGAAGGCTAGGATTCAGTGAACTATGCGAATGCGACACTGGGTATGCGAACGCATTGAATGAAAAATCAAGCCCAGCCCTTGGAGTCCAATAAGTCTATGCGAACGCGACAGCCATGACGCGAACGCGGTGAAGAAACATGTGAAGCTACGCGATCGCGGGGCCTCCAGAATTATTCTACACGAACGCGTAGAGTAGGATGCGAACGCGAAGAGAAGGAGGTCCAAAGCTACGCGAATGCGTGGATGATACCATAAACGCGAAGAAGGAATTTGGGACCTGCACAGCTGAAGGATTTTCTGCAACACTTTGAAACTCCAAAATGCTCCATTGAGCATCCGAAACTCAGCTGAGGACCCCGGGACCTCAACCAAACCTACGGACACATCCCATAACATCATTCAAACTTATACCAATCCTAAAAACACCTAAAACAACGCCGAAAACACGAATTAAGCCAAGATTCAAGCCTAAGAACTTCAAATTCCAACCAAACACACTTTCGTTCAAAAACCTACCCAAACCTCGCCCGAATGACCTAAAATTTTGCACGCATATCCAAAATAACATGACGGAGCTACAACAACTTTCGGAATTCCAAACCGACCCTCGGATCAAAAACTCACTATCGGACTGGAAACTTCAAAAATTCAAACTTCGGCATTTCAAGCCTAAATGAGCTACGAACCTCCAAAATACATTCCGAACACGCTCCCAATCCCGAACTCACCTAACGGAGCTAACGGAACCATCGGATTTCCAATCCGAGGTCGTCTTCACACTGTTCCGAATACGGACCATTTTTTTTTTCAACTCTTAAGCTCTCATTTAGGGACTAAGTGTCCCAAAACACTCTGAATCCTAACACCGAATGTCTCGGCAAACCAAAATAGCAGAAATGAACTTAGGGGAAAGCAGTTAATGGGGGATCGGGACGTAAATTCCAAAAACGACCAGCGGGTCATTACATCCTCCTACACTTAAACATTCGTTCATCCTCGAATGAGCATAGAGAACATACCTGAAGTAGCAAAAAGATGAGGGTACTGGATGCGCATATCCTGATCGGTGTCCCAAGTCGCCTCCTCGGCCGGCTGACCCAGCCACTGGACCTTCATTGAAGCAATGTTCTTTGACCTCAACTTTCTGATCTGCCTGTGCAAAATGGCCACTGGCTCCTCAACATAGGATAGATCCTTGTCCAACTGGACTGAACTGAAATCCAGCACGTGCGACGGATCACCGTGATATCTTCAGAATATCGAAACATGAAATACCAGATGAACTCCGGCTAGGCTGGGAGGTAAGGCATGCTTATAAGCAACCTCTCGAACTCGCCTCAAGATCTCAAAAGGGACAATAAACCTCAGACTCAGCTTCCCTTTCTTCCCAAACCTCATGACACCCTTCATAGGCGAGACCCGAAGCAGAACCCGCTCACCAACCATATATGCAACATCACAGACCTTCTTGTCCGCGTAAATCTTCTGTCTGGACTGGGCTACACGGAGTCTATCCTGAATCACCTTAACCTTCTCCATTGCATCCTGAACCATTTCTGTGCCCAATAGCCTAGCCTCACCCGGCTCAAACCAACCCACCAGAGATCTACACCTCCTACCATATAAGGCCTCATACGGCGCCATCGAAATGCTGGACTGATAACTGTTGTTATAAGCAAACTCCGCCAGTGGCAGGAAATGATCCCATGACCCTCCAAACTCAATCACGCACGTACGGAGCATATCCTCCAGAATTTGAATAGTGCGCTCGGACTGTCCGTCCGTCTGGGGATGAAATTTCGTGCTCAACTGCACCCGAGTGTGTAACTCCTGCTGTACGGCTCTCCAGAACTACGAGGTAAACTGAGTACCTTTGTCTGAGATGATAGAAACTGGAATACCATGCAAACAGACGGTCTCCCTGATATAAATCTCCGCGAACCGCTCCGATGAATAAGTGGTACACACAGGTATGAAATGAGCGGACTTGGTCAGCCGATCCACAATGACCCAAATAGAATCAAACTTCTTCACGGTCTGTGGGAGTCTAGATACGAAGTCCATGGTGATACACTCCCACTTCCACTCTGGGATCTCAATCTGCTGAAGCAACCCACCCGGACGCTGGTGCTCATACTTCACCTGCTGGCAGTTGAGGCATCTAGACACATAGTCAACTATATCCTTCTTCATCCGCCTCCACCAGTAGTGCTGCCTCAAGTCCCGATACATCTTTGCGGCACCCGGATGGATGGAATACCGCGATCTATGGGCCTCTACTAGAATCAACTCTCGAAGATCATCGATATTGGGCATACAAATCCAGCCTTGCATCCTTAATACCCCATCATCCTCGATGGTAACATCTCTGGCATCACCACGCCGAACTCTGTCCTAAAAGACAAGAAAATGAGGGTCATCAAAATGCCGCTCCCTGATGCGATCAAATAGGGAAGACCAAGAAACCACACAGGCTAGAACCCAACTGGGCTCTAAAAGGTCCAATCTCACGAACTTCCTGGCTAAAGCCTGAACATCCATCGCCATACGTCTCTCTAAGGCTGGTAGATATGCCAAACTCCCCAAACATTCCTTCCCGGCGACTCAAGGCATCGGCAACCACATTGGCCTTGCCCGGGTGATAAAGAATAGTAATATCATAATCCTTTAACAACTCTAACCATCTCCTCTGATGCATATTCAGGTCCTTTTGCTTAAGCAAGTGCTGCAAACTCCGATGATCAGTATAAATCTCACAAGGCACCCCGTACAAATAATGACGCCAAATCTTCAAGGCATGAACAATAGAAGCTAACTCAAGATCATGGACAGGGTAGTTCTTTTCATGTACCTTAAACTGTCTGGACGCGTAGGAAATCACCCTATCGTCCTGCATCAACACTGCTCCAAGTCCAACCCGTGAGGCATCACAATAAATTGTATAGGACTCCGAACCGGTAGGCAGCATCAAGATTGGGGCTGAAGTCAAAGCTGTCTTGAGCTTTTGAAAGCTCGCCTTACACTCCTCTGTCCACTGAAATGGGGCACCCTTCTGAGTCAATCTAGTCATAGGGCCCGCAATTGATGAAAACCCCTCTACAAAGCGATGGTAATAACCCGCCAAGCCGAGGAAACTGTGAATCTCTATAGCTGAGGAGGGCTTGGGCCAACCCTGCTTAGCCTCCACCTTCATCGGATCCACTCGAATGCTCTCACTCGATTCTACGTGGCCTAGGAATGCCACGAAACTCAGCCAGAACTCACATTTGGAGAACTTTGAATATAATCTCTTCTCCCTCAGAGTCTGAAGCACTACCCTCAGGTGCTGCTCATGATCTTCCCGAGTCCGGGAATATACCATAATGTCATCAATAAAAACAATCACGAATGAGTCAAGATATGGCCTAAATACACTGTGTATCAAATGCATAAAAGCTGTCGGGGCATTAGTCAGCCTAAAAGACATAACAAGGAACTCGTAATTACCATACCGAGTCCTGAAGGCAGTCTTCGGGTTATCTGGCTCCCGAATCTTCAACTGATGGTAACCTGAGCGCAAATCAATCTTGGAAAACACCTGTGCGCCCTGAAGCTGGTCAAACAGATCATCAATACGCGGCAAAGGATAACGGTTCTTCATTGTAACTTTGTTCAACTGGCGATAATCAATGCACATACACATAGAACCATCCTTCTTCATTACAAAAAATACAGGAGCACCCCATATCGAAACACTGGGTCGAATAAAACCCTTACCCAACAATTCCTGCAACTGATCCTTTAACTTCTTCAACTCAGGAGGAGCCATGCGATATGGAGGAATGGAAATGGGCTGAGTGCCCGACAACAGATCAATGCCAAAATTGATATCTCTGTCGGGCGGCATGCCCGAAAGATCAACTGGAAATACATCGGGGAAATCCCGTACCACTGGGACTGAATCAACAGAAGGGGTGTCAACACTGACATCTCTCACATAAGCTAAATATGCGGCACACCCCTTCTCAACCATACGTTGAGCTCTAAGGAAAGAAATAACCCTACTGGGAGTATGATCCAAAGTACCACTCCAATCAATACGTGGAACACCTGGCATAGCCAGCGTCACGGTCTTGGCATGACAATCAAGAATAGCTTGATGGGGCGACAACCAGTCCATGCCCAGAATAATGTCAAAATCAACCATGCCGAGTAATAATAGATCTGCCCTGGTCTCAAAACCACAAATAGTAACCAAACACGACCAGTAAACGCGGTCCACAACAAGAGAATCTCCCACAGGAGTAGAAACATAAACGGGGGCACTCAAAGAATCCCGAGGCACACCCAAATGCGAAGCAAAATAAGAGGACACATATGAATAAGTAGAGCCTAGATCGAATAGAACCGATGCCTCTCTGTGACAAACCAGAATAATACATGTGATGATATAATCGGAGGAAACTGCCTCAGTACGAGCAGGAATGCAATAATATCTAGCACGACCCCTCTCACGAGGGCGACCCCAATCTCCCCGGCCTCCGCCTCTGGCTGGCTGGGCAGGTGGGGCAGCAGTGGGAGCTGGAACCATAGCCTGAGAACTATGAGAAGCACGTTGTGGCTGAGCAGTCTGTGAAGATGCACCACTACCAAGTCTGGGGCAGTCCCTAACTATGTGACGTGTATCGGCACACTCGAAACAAGCTCTGGGAGGACGTGGTGGCTGTGACTGACTAGAGCTAGGTCTGCAGGACTGACCTCTGGAAGCACCCCGCTCAGGAGGCGCCCTAGAAACTGGAGGCGGATAATAAGGCTCCTGAGGTGCAGGTGGAGCTGGAGTACTACTGGCTGCTGGCAAGGCTGAATGTACAGGGCGACCAGAATAAACCCTACCATAACGACCGACTGAAGGGGTACAGGCACCAGAGTAGTGACCCGACTCTCGAGACCTCTTGGCCTCCCTCTCCCCTCGCTCCCTGGCGAGCATACCCTCAATCCTCCTAGCAATGCTCACTACCTGCTGGTAAGGAATATCCATCTCTAACTTTCGAGCCATGCTGGACCGGATGGGCGGAATAAGATCCTCGATAAACCTTCAAACTCTCTCCCGAACTGTGGCAACGAAAGCCGGTGCATGTCTAGCAAACCTGGTAAAATGGATGGCATACTCTGAGACTGTCATAGCACCCTGGCGCAAATGCTCAAACTTCACGCGCCATGAATCCCTGAGGCTCTGGGGAACAAACTTCCTCATAAACATGTCTGAGAACTGGGTCCAAGTCAGTGAGGCAGACTCGACTGGACTATCCAACTCATAAGTATGCCACCAATCATAGGCGGCTCCCCGAAGCTGAAAGGCAGTGAAAGATACCCCACTAGACTCCACTATGCCCATAGTGCGAAGAATGCGATGACACTCCTCCAAGAATCCCAAGGCATCATCTGATGCTCTGCCACTGAACACTGGGGGATCATATTTCTTGAACCTCTCTGGCCTACGCTGCTCGTCCTCGGAGACGGCTGACCCATCCCCGGGTTGTGCTGATGCTGCTAGCGGTTCAGGAATAACCTCTGGGGCCTGCTCCATTGGCACTCTCTACTAAGGAGTGCGGGCTGCGGGAGTCTGGGCCCCTCCCCCGGCCTGAGATGTGGCTGCAGCGAGGGGAAGCAACCCCGCCTAACCCAAGGTAGTGTACATGCTCATGAACTGAGCTAGGGTCTCCTGGAGAACTGGAGTAGCAGTAGCTGTAGTAAGTGTACCAGGTGCCTGTGCTCCAACTGGATTTGCTGGTGGTACCTTAGCGGCAACGCGCGCGGGTGCTGTGGCTGCACCTCGTGCATACCCTCGACCTCTACCCCGACCCCGTCCTCTGACAGCGGCAATAGGGGCGCGGGTGCCTGGTCCTCTCGTGTGGCACGTGTCCTCACCATCTGTGAGAGAATAGAAGACAGAAGTTTAGAATTGATGTCAAAATATCGCACGACAAGGAATTCAAAAGAAATGAAGACTTTTCCTAAACAGTTACATAGCCTCTTGTTGATAAAAACAGACGTCTCCGTACCGATCAGTGAGACTCGAATAAACCGGCATGTGTTCCGTGACTCCTATGAACCTAGAGCTCTGATACCAACTTGTCACGACCCTAGTTCACCGATCGTGAACACGTCATGATGGAACCTAGTCCCCACGACCAGGTAAGCCAAGTATTGCTGAAAAGATATAATATTTGCGGAAAAAACCAATTAAAACTGAACATTTGAAAAATAACAACTGAGTATAAGGCTACCCGGCCTGTACAACTCTAAGAATATGCGAAAGTCTACAACCGAATCCCAAAACCCGGAAACTCACGGGAAAACACAGGCTTATAGAATTCCAATAAGTACTCTAATCTGCAGAATAACTACATCAAAAGTATGATAGGATAACAACTCTTCAACTAGAATAAGGTAGAAGACTCTTCGGTCTGCGGACGCTGCAGATATACCTCGAAGTCTCCGTATGTCTCCTCGCCTCAAGGATAGTGCGCCTGAGCAGAGGTACCTGGATGATCTGCACATGAAAACATGTGCAGGAATGGCATGAGTACACCATAGCGGTACTCAATAAGTGCCAAGCTAAACCTTGGTTGGGTAGTGACGAGGAAAGGTCAGGGCCCTACTGCGGTAAAAGTAATACAGTAACAATGATTAATATGATGGAAGTCTGACATAAATTAATAAACGCGGTAGTGTAATACGGCAAAACAATGAGCAAGGATAACTGCAAGGATAAAGCAGAAACACAGCTAAATTTCAAAATACCAGCGAGGGTCTCCCAGGATACCGTCCTGTAGCCCTTTCTTCAACTGTTCAATGGACCTCCCGGAATACCGCCCCGTAGTCCAACTCTTATATCAATATCGAGGATCTCCCGGGATACCGTCCCGTAGTCTAATCATCAATGTGCAAGGGATCTCCCGGGATACCATCACGTAGTCTCAAAATAAAAGTGCAGGGGATCTCCCGGGATACCGTCCCGTAGTCCCAAAATAAAAGTGCAGGGGATCTCCTGAGATACTGTCCCATAGTCCCAAAATAAAAGTGCAGGGGATCTCCCGGGATACCGTCCCATAGTCCCAAAGTAAACGCAAAATCACAGCCAGAAACAAACCAAGGGAGAAGTACGAAAAAAATGGAGCAGCAGATAGAACTAGCCTAGCATGCTTCACATAGTACTATTAAACAACTTAAGCAATTAGGAAATTAAGTTAGTTAGACATTCTTTCTTAGTCTAGCACAAGTAATAAGCTTCAAGAAGATAAGGCAAATAAGAAATAAAGTTAAATATTAACAACTTAAGTAAAACCATATTTTCACCAATCGGCTCAAGTACGGGCTCGTCACCTCGCGTACAAGGCACTCAAATATCAAGAACAAATCATAAGGGGAAATGTCCCCCACACAAAGTTAGACAAACCACTTACCTCGAACCGGCTTAATATTACTAGAAACCGTGCCCTTGCCACCAGTATCTGACTCTAAATGGCCCAAATCTATTCAATTCAATTACACATCGTAAATAATATTGCAAACAACTGATTCCACTATTAAATTTGAAGCTAGGGCGCGAAGATAGGTAAAATGACCAAAATGGCCCTCCAGCCATCGTCTCGGAATCGAATAATTTATACGTTTTCAGAACCCTCGTACTCTCACGAGTCTAACCATATAAAAATCTCCCAAATCGGAGGTCAAATGCCCCCTCAAAAGCCCATAGTTAGGTCTAAGAAGTTTACCCACTTTCCATTCAAAAACACGAAATTAAAGGGTGAATTCGCGATTAGATTAATGGGTTTTAGTCATAAGAGAGAACAGAATCTTACCCAGTGATTACCCTTGAAAAACCCTTGAAATTGCTCCCAAATCCGAGCTCCAAACCTTGAGTTTTGGTAAAAATAGCTAAACCTCATTTTTGAAGTGTTAAATACTGCCCAGGGGTCTAAAGCATTGCGAACACGAAAGGCAGCACAGGTTTGCAAAGAATGAATTATAAAGGGACCAAAAATGCCCTTCGCGATCGCGAAGGTACTGATGTGAACGGGAAGGCCTGGATTCAGTGAACTATGCGAATGCGACACTGGGTATGCGAATGCATTGAATGAAAAATCAAGCCCAGTGCTTGGAGTCCAATAAGTCTATGCAAATACGACAGCCATGACGTGAACGCGGTAAAGAAACGTGTGAAGCTACGCGATCGCGGGGCTCCAATCGCGAACGCAATGAAGAAACTTGTCATCCTCCAGAATTACTCTACGCGAACGCGTAGAGGAGGACGCGAATGTGAAGAGAAGGAGGGCCAAAGCTACGGGAACGCGTGGATGATACCGTGAACGCGAAGAAGGAATTTTGGACCTGCACAGTTGAAGGATTTTCTGCAACACTTTGAAACTCCAAAATGCTTCGTTGAGCATCCGAAACTCACTCGAGGCCCCCGGGACCTCAACCAAACCTACGGACACATCCCATAACATCATTCGAACTTGTATCAATCCTGAAACCACCTAAAACAACGCCGGAAACACGCATTAAGCCAAGATTCAAGCCTAAGAACTTCAAATTCCAACCAAACACACTTTCGATAAAAAACCTACCCAAACCTCGCCCGAATGACATAAAATTTTGCACACACATCCAATATGACATGACGGAGCTAAAAAAACTTCCAGAATTCCAAACCGACCCTCGGATCAAAAACTCACTATCGGACCGGAAACTTCAAAAATTCGAACTTCGGCATTTCAAGCCTAAATGAGCTACGAACCTCCAAAATACATTCCGAACACGCTCCCAACCCCGAAATCACCTAACAAAGCTAACGGAACCATCGAATTTCCATTCCGAGGTCATCTTCACACTGTTCCGAATACAGACCATTTTTTTCAACTCTTAAGCTCTCATTTAGGGACTAAGTGTCCCAAAACACTCCGAATACTAACACTGAATGTCCCGGCAAACCAAAATTATAGAAATGAACTTAGGGGAAGCAGTTAATGGGGGATCGAGGCATAAATTCCAAAATGACCGGCCGGGTCGTTATAGAAGACATTGTTGTTATGAGGTCGCCTCCACCTGGTAAAGTGGAAATTCTGAAGATAATCAAAGAGAAGAAAGGAAAAAGGGCTTCACCAACAAGTTCCCTGAAGCCCAAGAAAAATAAGGCTCTAAAGAATAGGGATGATCCTGCAGCCCTATCTGCAGATGCGGTCCAACAACTTCGGGATGAAGAGGAAGAAGGAGAGGATGCCGACTGCTTGCTGGTAGCTCGGAAGAGGGGGAGCAGTGAAGCTTTAAAGGACGCTGAATCGGTGATGGCTGATACGGTTTGATCTCGAATCAAAGAAATCGTAGAGGTGAGCTCGAGTAGAGTCCCTGAACCATCGAGTGGTAAAAGCGTACCCCATCTTGGAGGTCATTTTGCGGATGAGCCCGAATAGCCTAATTCCGAGGCCCTCCAAAGAGAAGAGAATGTCCCAAGTGAATCACTTGGTATAATTAACATAGATGAATGGCCGCCTACCCTTGTGTTCTCTGAAGGGCACTACTGAGATGCTCGGGCCATGAAGACTCCCGACATGGAGATAACCCACGAAGGGAATGATATTTTTTGGGAATGCTTTGTCGAAGATGGTCCTGACCCAGATGCTTCGTTTATTTTTTATGAGGCTCAGCATCTTCTTAAACAAGTAATTTTATACTTCCATGATTATGCTCGTGCTTTATTCTCATTTTTCTAAGGCTAACTTCTTTTTTTTGTGTGAAGGCTCTGACGCTCCACCGATAAGTGTTCTCCAAGTCTCGAGCTGAACTTGCTCGATGCGAGGCCAAAATCAAGAAGCTTGTGGAACATAAGGAGGGCCTGAAAATCCTCTACGTTCAAAATGAAGAAGAGATCAAGAACTTAGGAGCCGACTAGACGAAAGCTCATCGAGAACAGACTGAGCTCATTGAACAAGTAATGTAAATTTTTGGGAGTTCGTTATGTGTTTATCTGACTTGGCAACTAACACTTCGACTTTGTAGGCCTAGTAGAAGGGTGAGTTGTTAGACAAGCTTGGATAGGAGCTCAAGGCGAAAGAGGCCGAGACCTTATAGTGGAAGCATCATATGGATCGTCTCGCTTCGGAGGAGGACACACTTTGGGCCTAGCTTGCTTCGATCAAATGTCAATTTCAAAATATGTAGGTGGAAAGCTTGTCCCAGAGCCGGAAGATTGAGGATCTCGAAGCTAAGTCGGCCGCCGAACTTGAAAAGGCTAAATTTGAGGCGAAGGCATTGTTGGCATCTTATTGCATTGACGCCGAGGCTGCCAACATTCGGGCACAAGAGATCTCTAGTACTGCTGAAGTCAAATTGTCATGTATTATCGACCACGCCAGGCGACAATCCCGGAGAGAGAGTCTCGAGAGGCAAAATCTTTGGAGAACGAGGCTTCCGCTCTACTCTCTGATGAGGAAGACTCTACTAGTGGTTCCGAGATTGAAGGAGATGAGAATAAAGACCCCGAGGAGGAGGTTCTTGAAGATGTGGCTCCCGAAGTTGCTGCTCCTAAAGTAGATTAGGCCCTTAGGATTTTTTCCTTTTTTATTTTGTTTACGACTCCATGTGGGCATTGTAATATTTTTCATGTATATAAAGAATTCCTTTCCTTTCCGCTCCGTCTCCGGTTTGCTGTGAAGTATGTTTTTTTTTTAGAAGAATTAGTTTTTGATGTCATAACTTCAATAATCGAACGAGCACCGACTCAGACTCCTAGTAAAACAAACCCTTAGGTTTTTTTTACTAATCCATGGGCTATCTTATAATAGAATACCTCTTAAGGTTTTTTGATGAATCCTCGAGCTATGCTTAAGTCGATTTTTTTGAGCTCGGGATGGTGGGACCCTTAGGTCTGAATTGTGTGAAAACAAGGTCTCGAACTCTAAATGTTTTGACCCTTAGGTTCTTTTAGGTTGGGCCCAGCCTTTAAGAGATGGCTATTGTTTTCCCTTTTCAGCTTAAAATACTTAGTAAAAATTTCTTTTTGTTTATGCCTTGGCATGCATCTTTTACCCATTGGGTTTATTGAGGGTTTAGTGTCGATCAGAACCCTTTTATTTTTAGTGCCTTAGTACAAGTTTGTATGTGAATAATTCGATACCTCTTAAGGTTTTTCGAGGGATAATTTTATCGAAGCCCTTTGATTATTTTTCTGAGGGTATCCTTTATTAACCGATTTTCATGGAATTCAAAGTCCTATTTTTATTGCGGGATTCAGACATCTCTGAGTTGTGTTATTTTGACCGTAGCCTTTAATATGTCCGTAGCTTTCAAATGTGTCTCTTGGACTGGTTTCTCGATAACATTTCGAACTTATTCAAAATGTTAGTCCCCGAGTATGATGCCTTTGGACTTTACGTCGAGGGATGCCTCTTTGCTTATGAATTCAAGTTTAGACAACTCGAATGTGTTGATTTTCGATGATAGTCCCCAAGTATTCGAGGTGTATTTGCATTTTGGCCCTTGTGTATTTCTCGTAGAATCACAAGTATGGAGCTCATATAGTAGCAAATTTGTTTGAGACACAAATTGTTTGATATAGAAAGACTGCTTCTTTGAATAATTCATACATGCGTACATGTTTTTCCATCGGGGATCGACTATTCTATATGGACATGGTTCATCTGGCCGTTTGGCCCATTAAAGTTTTTCTATTGAGGCCCTCTTTGGCATGAAGTATTTTCCTCGAAAATATAACCTCCGAGGGTGATGCCCCCAGTATTTGAGGTTGATAAAAAAGAAGCCTTGGATGCTGTTAAATTCTCATTAGGTAGCACATAGTTGTTGCCTCATTAAAAACCTCGCCAGAAAAATTCATTTGGCAGAAACCCTAATCTAAGGGAAAAAGAGCGCAACACGTGCTTTAAAGAATAAGGTCTTCGTGTGGAGGTGTTCCCTCGGTGTCTTCGATCGAACATCTGCAATGATTTAATCTAAAATACAAATAGAAAAAAAGGAGGTCATACCTCAACAAAAATATCATTTTAGCAGTGATACATTCCAATTATTTGGAAATTGTTCGCCTTCCATCGTGCCAAGTTTGTAAGATCCTTTTTCGATGACTCTGATGCCTCGATATGTTCCTTCCCAATTCGGGTCTAGTTTCCCTTCATTCGGGTCTCGAGTATTAAGGGTGAATTTCCTTGGAACTAAGCCCCCGATTCTGAAGTGTCGAAGGTTGGTTCTTCTATTATAGTATCTCTCGATTCTTTGCTTCTGTGCAGCCATCCGAACAAGTTCAGCTTCTCATTTTTCACATAATAACTCGAGGATAGTATTTATAGCCTCATAATTTGATTCCTCCAATGCATATCGTAATCTAGTGCTGGGTTCTCTAACCTTGACTGGAATTAAGGCTTTGGAGCCATATACTAAAGAGAATGGGGTTTCCCCAGTGTTGGAATTCGATGTCGTTCGATATGTCCAAAGAACCTTGGGTAGAACTTCTCTCCATTTCCCTTTAGCATCGTCCAACCTTATCTTTATGTTTTGAATGATAGTCTTGTTTGTTGATTCAGCCTGTCCATTTCCGCTCGGGTGATACGGCATTGATAAGATCCTTTTTATTTTATGTGCTTTAAGGAAATTTGTTACCTTGTTGCCGGAGAATTGCTTCCCATTTTCGCATACGATTTCGGTAGGTATCCCGAATCGACACATTATGTGGTCTCAAATGAAGTCTATAACTTCTTTTTCTATGACCTTCTCGAAGGCCTGTACTTCCACCTATTTACAAAAGTAGTTAGTCATAAACAAAATGAATTTAGCTTTACTTGGGGCCATTGGTAGAGGGCCAATGATGTCCATTCCCCATTTCCTGAAAGGCATAGGGGATAGGACTGAATGAAGTTGCTCTCCGGGCAAATGAATCATCGTCGCAAACCATTGACATTTATCACATTTCTTAAAAAACTCCTTAGGTCTTTTTCCATGCTATCATACTAATATCGTGCTCTAACAATTTTACGATTCAATGACTCGGCGCCGGAGTGGTTTCCATAAGTGCCTTCGTGGATCTCTCGTAAAATATAATCGGTGTCCCCCGACCCTAAACATACCGCCAATGGACCATCAAACATCCTTCTATATAATGTTCCATCTTCATCCAATGTGAATCGAGTAGCCTTGGTTCGTAAAGTCCTTTATTCTTTATGGTCCGATAGGAGCTTCCCGTTTTTTAAATATTCAACATACTTTTTCCTCCAATTCCATGTAAAACTTGTAGAATTTATCTCGGTATGACCCTCCTCGACTACATATCTCGATAATTGGACGACAGTCCCCAGGATAATATCATCTTCCTTGACTGATGACCCTAATTTTGCAAGTGCATCGACCTCACTATTTTCTTCTCGAGGTATATGGTGTAGAGTCCACGCCTTGAAGGAGTGCAAGGTTACTTGCAGCTTGTCCAAATATCTTTGCCTCCTATCCTCTCAAACTTTGAAGCTTTGGTTTACTTGGTTCACTACCAAAAGAGAATCGTACTTGGTTTCAATGACTTCTGCCCCCAAGCTTTTAATTAGCTCGAGACCTGCAATCATGGCCTCATACTCGGCCTCATTATTAGTTAACCTAGAAGTTTTGATAGATTATCTAATAGTGTTACCTGTAGGTGGCTTCAAAAAGATGCCAAGCCCGTACCCTTTCACATTTGAGGTACCTCCCATAAAGAGGGTCCATACCCCCGACGATGTACTTGATTTAAGCAGAAGTTCTTTCTGCACTTCGGGTACGTGGGTTCGCATAAAATCAGCCACAAAGTCAGCTACGGTTTGAGACTGGATGTCCGTTCCGGGTTGATATTCGGTATCGTACCTGCCAAGTTTGACGGACCATTTGGCCAATTGGCCCGATAACTCGGGCTTATGGAAAACATTTCGGAGAGGATAAGTGGTGAACACACATATCAGGTTACACTGGATCTAGATGCGCTTATTAACGCAAGTGCCAATTTCTCCAAGTGTGGATACCTAGTTTCAGTATCCCCTAAGGTTCGAATTATGTAATAAACAGGAAACCTCGTACATTGCTCTTCTGGAACTAGTACACACCACTTACTGCTATTTCGGACACAGCTAAGTATAAGTGCCACTTCTCTTTTGCCTTCAGAGTATAGAGAAGAGGCAGGCTCGATAAGTATCGCTTCAATTCCTCCTGTTCTTGCTGACATTCCAAGGTCCATCCAAAATAATTTTTCTTTTTAAGTAAGTAAAAGAACCTCTGGCTCCGATCCGACGACCTTGAAATAAATCGCCTCAAGGCAGCTATCCACTCGGTGCACGAATTTTACACTATCTACGATGGTGATATCCTAGATGGCCTTAATCTTATCAGGGTTGATTTTGATTCCCCGATTTGATACCATAAAGCTGAGCAATTTTCCCGAGCCGACCCTGAAGGAACCTTTTTTGGGGTTAAGTTTAATATTGTACTTCCTCAAGATTTCGAACGTTTCATGCAAATGATTCAAATGGTCCTATGTGCGCATGGATTTAGCTAGCATGTCATCAATATAATCTTCCATTGACTTACCTATTTGTTCTTCGAACATCTTATTTACTAAGCAATGGTAAGTAGCTCCTGCAATTTTTAGCCCGAAGGGTATTACATTGTAATAGTATGTTCCATACTTGGTGATAAACGAAGTCTTCTCCTGTTCTTCTGGGTTCATTTGAATTTGATTGTCCCCAGAGTAGGCATCGAGAAAAGTAAGGATCTCGTGGCCAGCCGTGACATCAATCATGCGATCAATGTTAGGCAGTGGAAAAGAGTCTTTCGGGCATGCCTTATTTAAACCCTTTTGATCTACATACATTCTAAGTTTGTTCCCTTTTTAGGGACTACAACTACACTGGCTAACCATTCAGGGCATTTTACCTCTAAAAAGGACCCTATTTTAAGAAGCTTAGTTACCTCATTTCACCTCGAACTGGGGCCTTCTCTTTTGCTTCACTGGATTAAATCTAGGGTTGAGGCTTAGCCGGTGAGTTGTTATTTCCGATGGGATCCCTATCATGTCTAAATGGGACCAAGAAAAACAATCCATATTATCGATAAAAAATTGAATGATTTTTTTCCTAAGTTTGGGGGTTAACTTCGTTCCTAGGTATACTTTCACTCGTGCATGTACTCGATCAGTATCACCTGTTCTAACTCCTCGACCATTGACTTGGTTGCGTCTGATTCTTCGGTAACAATGAAAGTTCAAGGGGTAAGGAAATCCTTTTCTTCTTCTACGATAACATGTTTCTCCGATTCGGTCGAGGCTGGGGTCAGTGATTGTTATTTGGTCATTTGCTTATCTTCCCCATATTTTTATGAAGTCGAAAGTGCTGATATCGGCATCACCTAATTGACTGCAAACATTTTCTTTGCAGCGTGTTGTTTTCCCGTAAACTATTTTCACACCATCCAATGTCAGGAATTTCATCATTTGATGAAGGGTCGAAGGTACTTCCCTCATGTTGTGGATCCATGGCCTCCCGAGTAGTACATTATATCTCATGTCACCTTCGAAGACATGGAATTTTGTATCTTGGATGGTCCCAGCCACGTTCACTGCTAGGATTATCTCCCCTTTCATTGTTTTACTTGCCATGTTGAAGCATTTTAAGACTTGAGATGCAGGCACAATTTGTTCCTGCAGGCCGAGCTGCCCTACGAACCTTGATCTGATTATGTTTGCTGAGCTACCTGGATCCACTAGAACATGTTTATCTTGAATTTTGTTTATCAAAATAGAAATTACCAGATCATCATTGAATGATAGTATGCCTTCAGGCACATAGCCCCGAGTCCGCTTCTCTCTGGTGATCGACACCTTGGTTCGTGTGAATATATGCCCTTGTAGAACATCGACCCCGCCAACAATCATATGAATTACATGCTGTGGAGGTGGCCCTCATTGAACAATCGAGATTATTCATCCCTCTGCTGTCTGCAGTCTTCCGTCATATGACCATGCGTGCCATGATATATACACATCAAGTTTATATTTCTTTGAGAAGGATCGGTTTGTATAGGTCTGAGCCTCCTGGTGTCTTTGATCCTTCTGATAGCCGATACGATCCCCGGTACATCGACACTGAAATTATACTTCGATAACTGAGGTGCTTCTGTGGGATCAACATGTTTATCAAAACCATTATTAATCATAAGTCCTTGAGAATTCTGCCCTCGATCACTTATTCGATCGTTCCGAGGACAATTGCGCCCGAACCATTGTTTCTTTGATCTGCGATATATGGATGATATTGTCCCTTATTCGATCTTGGCTTCCTGCCGATGTCTTTGAGGCTTTAATTGCGAATCGATTTGGATGAATTGAGCCGGATAGGACTCCTAGCTGGTCGTCCTCGACCCTGATCTTCGATTGGTAATGGTTATGCACATATGCCCAAGTTACAGCTATATACTCGATCAAATTTTGCTTTAACTATTGTGACACGATCGAACTCTGTTCGTTAAACCCATGGATTAAGGCTTAGATGTCCTAATCATCTGTTAACAGTGTTAATTCTCTTTGCTCCACTTAAAATCGGGATACGAACTCCCTTAGCATCTCATCACACATGCGTCTTATCTTAAAATGTCCAATTTCTTCTTTTCGACCTTTATGATTGTGGCGTGTGCTTTTACGAAGGCATCTGCTAACATAGGAAAAAAATCGATAGAATTCAGTGGCAAGTTCTGATACCAAATCATTGATCCCTTTGAAAAAGTTTCCCAAAAATTTTCAACAAAACAAACTCGATCTCATCATCATTAAAGTCATTTCCTTTAATCGTGCAGGTCTACGAGGTGATGTGTTTATTAGGATTGCTCATCCTGTTGTACTTAGGTCTATTTGTAATACTGAACTTCCTAGGAATGGGCTTCAGATCCGCATTCTGAGGAAATCGGTTTGTACGAACTTTTTTGCATCCAAACCTTTTAAGATCGGGGGTGCCCCCCAGTATCTGATCAACACGAAAGTTGTACGTTTCCATTTTCTTGTCATTATCTTTGATTTTTTTCTCTCGCGACTTGATTCTTTTGGTGAGCTCCTCGAGCGTCGTCATAATTCCATCAGTCCCCCATCCATTACTGTTCGACCTTTCTGGCACCGGCTCGGTATGGAGAGTGATTTTTGGTTCGACAACACTTGGAATTTTAGGTTCACTTTGAAGCTGAGCGATAGAAACCTTCTAAACTTGTAGTATCTCGAATATTACGTGGAGGATAACTCCCCCGTATCCTACACCCTTTGTTCCTTGGCCACCAGATCGGACATCCCAGCATACACTTCCTCCGAGGTCTGCGCCTAAGTCTGCATTCAAAGCAATGTGCGAACTAACATCGACTAGTTCTGCATTCGGCACTTCCCTAGGGTTAATGGTGGTACATCGGTTCCTAGAGCAACTACATTATCGTTTTCCCTATGAAATCCAAGACCATCATCGCCATGTAGGGGTGCGTTTTATGAGTTTGACATGTTTTAACCCGAGAACAAAAATTCTTGACAAGAACAAGTTTGAAAATAACCTGTGTTATCAGAATCAGTACTGAAATATTCACTATTATCTTTAGCCCCGCGGTGGGCCCCAAATAGTTTACCCTAAAATCCTAGTAACAATTAAATTTATTTTGTGGTTTTAAAAATATGTGATTCAACCCAATACTAACTGATAAACAAGGAATCAAGTGTATTGCATATGGTAAAATCGGAGGGACAAATTTTTGGTCATTACGATGCTTCATGAGCATGTTTCCAAAGCCGCGAGATTGAGGTCGAGATCCATTCCCGGGGGTTATCGACAACGACCTCGGGGCAGTACGGATCGACAGTCATAGTAAAAAAGTGGGAAGTTCCCAAGGAGCTTGACTAGTTCTGACAACGTCTAGTGTGCTGATTCAGACACGTATCCTAGCGTTAAAATGGTTGTACTAGTCCAATATATTGGAAATAAATACACTTGTACTATGAGGAGATTCCCTATCATATATAAAGGGGATCCTTGTCATTTTGTAGGCATCTGATACTCAATATTCAATAAAAGAACATTCTCTCTGCTCTCTAACTTAGCATATTATCTTGTTGTTATTGCTTCATTTATTACTTGCCTTTATTGTATTATATTCATTGTTTTAAATTTATTGCTTTTTAAGCTCTTATCTAGTCTCCAAGTATTTTACTTAGCATCTATTGCCTAAATAACTAGCATAAAAATAGATCACGTATTTTTAGAACCACAAAATCAATTCTAATTGTAATTAACATTTTCAAGGTAAACAATTAGGCACCCACCGTGGGGGCAAAAATAATATTGATTATTTTCTTGATGGTTTACTACATAACGTAAGTTATCTTTCACACTTTTTCTTGTCCAAGATCTTTGCTTTCCGGTCAAAATGTCTAACTCAGTAAACGCATGAGAAAACAACAATCTTCAAGACCATGGAGAAAATGGTGTTAACGTCGCAGGTGTTGGTTTACAACCACGAAACCTTGAGAATTCACCCGAACCAATTCCTGTAGACGTGGTCTCGCGCAATGCTCCACACGTTGAAATAAGCTCCCACATACAGGACGTCAGGATAACAGATAAGGAATCGGTAGCAGCCTTAAGATAAAAAGAGATAAATTTTTTCTTTCTTCTCAAGTACTGCAATGGTTGGGTCTGATTATAGGTACCATCCATTCTTAACCACACCAACTGGAGCATCAACCAAGCAGATCAACACGAAGCTTAGAATACCCCGACCTAGTAAGAACAAGGGGTTAGCCTTCATGTCATCTTCGAAATGTTATAAGAACAACAACTGCGATTGCTCAGATGCAAAGCCACCAAAAGACTCCCATTGTGGTAGCTCGGGAAACGGATCCCTTAGCCGAGCGGGTACCAGAAAGATCAAGCAACAATGGGTTGGCAGCCGACCCCGCCATCGTAAATATGCTTGAAGACCTCACAATGAGGATCGAGTCGGGTGAGAAAAAGATAGAAGCCAATGATAAAAAGGTAGAGACCTACAACTCTAGGGTCGATCAAGTTCCGGGCGTACCCCAGGTTCTGAAAGGTGAAGATTCTAAGAAGTTCGTACAAAAGCCATTCCCATAAGAAGCTGCTCTGAAACCCATTCCAAAGAAGTTTAGAATGCCCGACCTTCCGAAGTATAACGGAACCTCGGACCCCAACGAATATGTTACTGCTTACACTTGTGTGGTGAAGGGCAATGACATGAGGGACGATGAGATCGAATCCGGCCTGCTGAAGAAGTTCGGGGAAACACTCTCGAAAGGGGCCATGATGTGGTATCACAACCTAGCTCCTAACTCTATAGATTTATTTGCCATGCTGGCAGATTCTTTCATAAAGGCACATGTCAGTGCCATCAAGGTAGCTACAAGGAAATCTATCATTTTCAAAATCAAGAAAAGGAAAAATGAGATGTTGCGAGACTTTGTATCTCACTTTTAAATGGAACGAATGGAACTACCACCGGTCTCCGGCGAGTAGGCGGTACAGGCCTTCACCCAAGGTTTGAACGAGCAAAGCTTGGTAGCTTCAAAGCAACTGAAGTAGAACCTAGTCGAGTACCCCGTCGTGACCTAGTTAGATGTCCACAACTGATACCAGTCAAAGATCAGGGTCGAAGATGACCAACTAGGAGCCCCCTCGTGCTCGGTATATCCTAACAGACTTCCAATAAAGGAGTCAAAGCGGAATAAAGAGAGATACCAACCATACACTGAAGATAGAAGAAACGCCCAAAGGCATAACATACCCCTAATGACCGAAGGACGGACCGAGGCCAGAATACTCGGGGACTTGTTAGTAGAGCTGGATTCGATAAGCACACATGGCCGACAGATATGCCCCGTTTGTCGGAATAAAACTTTAGTCAAGCAAACACAATTACAAAAGTCCTTAATGAGGGAAAAATAAATCCTATATCAGAGGTCGCATCGACCCAATGCGTAAAAACCACTATCGCTAGCCCATATAAGAGGTTTTACTGACTTAAAGCATAAGAGTCACTGACGCCAGCTCATAGAAAAGGTCATACCGACAAAAAGTGTAAGAGCCACTGTCACCAGCCCATACTAGAGGTCATATCGACCAAACGCGTAAGAGCTTAAAGGACAAACTTAAATTCAAAAACTTGTGGGTCAAATGAGCTCGAGTCAAAACCGACCCGGAGACTGAACCCGAAACAATTAACTAAATAAGCCTAAGAGCAAAAGCATAGGAGCTCAAACGCCAGCTTATACTAAAAGGTCGTATCGACCCAACCCATAAGAGCCTAAAGGCCAACTTTAAATTCAAAAATGTGAGGGTCAAATGATCTGGAGTTGAAACCCGACTCGGAGACTGAACCCAAAACAGTTAACTAAATATGCCTAAGAGAAGAAGCATAATAGCTCAAGCGCCAGCTTATACTAAAAGGTCGTGCAGACCAAAGCGAATAATAGCCTACGGGCTGGCCTAATGATCCCCAAGGCCATACTATGAATCTAAGGATTCATTTTAACTCGAAGACTAATTCATCTGGCTAACGACTGACAAATATCAAGGCAAAAGGAAGTACATGAAAATTCAAGTCGCAAGATTTCTTTTTGTACATGTATCTGAAAGAGTACAAGCTCCATTTAGTACGTACTTTGAAAGTACTATACGCAGAATCGGAAAAGGAAATCTACGTATCCACTGGGGACTATGGCCTGTTGATACCCAATTTTTCCTCAAACTATTTTTAAATTTGCATACATGCCTTCAAAAACACTTTTATAATAATTGATATTTTTCCATGATTTTCCATATTATTATCAATTTATTAAGTATCTTATAATTCAATAATAATTCATAAATTACATTACAAGTAATTTAGAAGTATTTCTGAGCTCAATATATCATTTTTAATCTTATTAGGATTGTTATTTTGCAAATTAGCCAATTTGGCATTGTTTGGCTATAATTGCAATAAATTTGCAATTATGGCCTAATTGTATATTGTACGCTATTTTAGTTTAATAATCAGTTATCTTATATTTTAAATATTATTTAATTACCTTAATTTTACCTATTTAGCTTTAATTTCATTTTATCTAATTATTAGCTATTTTTATAAATTATTTATCTAATTTAGTTGGGTATTTGACAAGTAGCCACTCTTATTTAAATTATTACCTCAATCAAACCAACCCCAAACCCAATTAAACAACCCACCAGACCCAAGCCTAATCCCAAACCATACCCGGCTTAGACCTAATTTAATCTTGGCCGCTGATTAATTTTGATCAACAACCCTGATCCACTCTTACCATATTAAACCCTAACGACTGCCCCCCCCCCCAATATCTCAGTTCCCCCTCTCATTTCTCTCTCAACCGACCTCTATAACTCCCTCTCTATTTATCTAGTTCTCTCTAGAACTTTCTCTACTGTCCTACTCTCTGATGGACACTGTCCACCTTCTCCGGTCACCTCCCTCGCTGGAAACCATGGCCTCTCATCATCTCCTGGCCTCTGCTTCACCCCGCACCGGTTTAACACTACCCTGAGGTCCTCATGTAAACCTGGAGCGGTTCAACTCCTATCCATAGTCTTTCATGCCATTTTCCGGCCATCTATGGCTATTTGAGTAAGATCTATGACTTTTTTGGCTAAAACTGGTAACACTTTAAGGTTTTCTCATCCTCTCTAGGTTCTCTAAAACTCTAACCCTTAAGATTTTCCAATTTCTTTTAGATATGTGTATATTATGAGCTTTTGTTGTTTTCCTCAAAGGTTTTTTTTTTCTAAAATAACTCCACCTTCGAACTAGGGTTCTTAAACAGCTTTTCAAAAACACAACTTTCTTCTGTTTTGTACTAATATGCAAACATTTGTTTAAGCTTTCTCCTCTATTCGAGTTATTCTGATAAAACACTAATTTCGTCTCGTAAACTTCTTAGATTTGTACAGATCTGAGAAGGATCAAACTTATTTTACTTGTTTTATGGAAAATCTCCTGATTTGTGAGTGGTTTGTCATCTTCCTAAACTAGGGTTTTTGAAAATCCTTTTCTTCGAAACACTTTCTGGTTTTAAGTGTTTTTATGTGTTTTGATTGATTTTGTTGAGTTTTTCCTTGACCCTAACTAGCCTACGTCGAAAACCCTAATTTTTAGGGTTCTTCGTTTGGTTGTATTGGCATGACTTACTGATTCTCATATTTCTTTTGAGCGCTTGTGATTTCTTGTGACTGCCTTGCCTTGATATGCTTCTATTGAATTTCTCAGCCTAGACTTACATCAATTCTATGTGTTTGTGTTTATCTTGACTGTTCGTATCAAGACTTGCATCTTTCTCACTGATTCAATATCGTTTTAATTTCATGTTTTGCTAGAGTTGTGTGCCGATTCTTGACTACCCATGTCTAACTCTATTTATATGTTAAACATGCTGACTCTTTTCCATGATTTTCTCTTTCATTGATTATGAATTCCTTATTATATGGTGTGATTTGAACATTTCCCTTTAGACCACCCGACCCCTACCTTTCCACTTAAGCTGATTAGTTGCTTACCTTAATTATTTTCCTTGCCTTGTTTGCATTGCTACTGATTGTCTCCTTAGTTTGAAAATTTTCTGAACCTAGCCTTTATTACCTATTCTATACTGGTACTATTTTGAAATCTTTCCTTATTTGTCATACTCCAGCTGTGTATGATTTATTTCCTTACTTTCCACCTGCTCTTTACCATTCACACTGACTCCCTTAATCAAAGGGAGATTCGAACCAATTTTTTATACTGAGTTCTATAATTACTGAAGAATTGATTCTTACCTTATTTTAACCAATTTTCAAACTGCTTTATAAATGACTCTCTTCTACAATCTTAAAACACGAACACAATTCAGAATATAAACACACACACTCAAACTCTCTCTTCTTTCTCTGCCGCTTATGCTAACTGCTTGTCTAGCCGGCTGAAAGCCAAGGCCAGACTGAGGAACTCTACTTGCTTTACTTTCTACACTTTACTTCTTCAACTGGTATGTCTCTAATTTAAATTCGAAACTCACCTTTATTTGTGTCCATGCCTATACATCCATGCTTATTAATGTACTAGTTATTCAATTTGTTTCTATGTTTGATGTTATTAAGCATGTCTAAATTCTTTCCTTGTGTGTAATCATCATATCAAACTTTCCTTAGCTCTTTAACACTTGTCCATCATGATCACTTAGTTCCCTTACCCCTCCCTAACTGGTATAACCATGTAGTGTCAAACTTTGTTCAACAAAACCCTTGTCTTCAACATGATCTTGCTGCGCTCTTCCCTATGTTACCGTGACTAATTTGTTCAATAGATTCATAGTTGTTTTGCTTATTTGTTGCATCAAATATTTCCCTATTTATGTGGTTTAAAACATGTATGTTCTCAATGCCTCCTTTCCATGTTTGTGTTTGAACTATGTATGATGATTTGTTTTTGTGTTGCTGATTGTCCTGTTTCTTTTCTTTTCAATAAGGCGAACTCTTCCACTGCCTTCCAAAATTTGTTTTAAACTAATCATTTTCGAAACTCTTTCCAGCTCAACTATTTTAAATCTATGTCAAGCAATCTCACCTATACTCTAAGACCACTAGGTTTTGCCCCTTTTATGTGAGCCTTGCCTTGGGACCCTTGAGTTCCCTCTAAACTTGGACACATAAAAGATGACATTTCCACACTGCACTTGCTCTGTATTGGCTATATAATCTGGGTGTGAGCACTGCTCGGGATCTCTAGAGGTCCTTAGGGAACTCAGACACACCCAGATATGAGAAAGACTATGGAACAATCTTGGCACTTGAGGTGATTTATTAGATAACTCAGGGAGGAAGTCCTAATCAGGTGCTGAAAGTTTGGACCTATTTCAGACTCTCTATTGTGTAATTTTTACTCTTATTATGTAATTCATTTCAGTATTGGTCTGTAATAATTATTTGTAAATGACTCTGGGGTTGGATAGTGAATAGGGATGGGTAATATGCATGTTGTAGTATAATCCAGGTTAGATACCATGCTTATCAGACTCTACATTTTTTGCCTCACCGTGTTAGAAATCATGACTATAGGGTTTTTACTATGTTTGCCTCACCACGTTAGAAATTATGCCATTTAGGATTTATATGTATTGTTTTCAAAATTTCATCCACACTTAGAAATCCTTTATATAGGGTAAATAATAACAATAAAATAAGCTGCTATTATGTGATTATACCCTTGTAAACATGATCTAAAATTTCATTTAGAAACCTTGCCTATACAGGATAACTCCAGAAATTTTGCCTATAGATTTCAACTAGTTTAGTTAAATAAATCAACCCAGTCCATGTTTAAGTTCGTTTCGAAACTGGTTTAATTAATGGTTTATTTTCTCTAAAACAAGTTCTTTCAAAAACTGTTTTGATTTTGCATTAGATATTATGCCTATAAAGGATCAAGAGTCCGCTTTAAGAAACCTATCTTGTTTCACTATATAAAATGTGGTCATCTGTATTCCGCACCTAGGTAGGACTTAGGCAATCAACTTTAAATAAAATCAGAACCGACTTTGTAATTAGTATTTAACTGTCAACGTGTTAAAATTAGTAGGCAAGCCTGATTCAAACTTCTTTTTTGAGTTATGTAATAAATCTGGTTCTACTGTTATCACTTAAATACCTTGTTAGGATCTGAATTTAGACCTTAACTATGTATGAGTCGTGCTGTCTATGTGCATTACTTGTGGAGGTATATCTGAGCCTTCTATCTATTTTCTGTGTTTTCCTCCTTAAATGCAGTCCTATATGTTTTTATTTGTCGCCCAGTGTTTTTCCTTTAAACCTGATTATCTACCTAAAACCTGTTTCTTATAGGATATGAGTCCTGAATTCCTCCGAGACTGATAGGATGGATGCGTAACAACATGCAATAGGGGTCGAGACCAACCTTCACTTTAATTACCTTCATGGGGCGGGAAAGGGTAGATATGGATATGATGACCAGTGCGCTAATGCCACGCGTATCCCTTTTCTAAGGAGTGATTACCGGGCATTGTACTGATGTGATCCTATAGGCTAACCAACCTAGGACACCCCTTTACATTCACAAATATGCTTAGATTGTACTTCTTTTCATTAACTATTTTTTTTCAAGCATCGGTGTATTTAAACTTAAATCCCCTACTATTTGAGCAATACTTATTTATTTGCTAATTGTACAAATTCACACAATAATTGTCTGGCCGGAAACCACACTAGTAGACCCTAAGGGATTCCTAACACCTTTCCCTTAGGATAATTTCAAGTCGTTACCCTATCTCTAGTTACCGAACATAGTTATAGATGAACACTATAGGTGCCCTAACGCCCCTTAAATCGTTAGGTGGCGACTCTCCAAAATGCAAAACCTCTTCCCAAAAGGAAAGAGTTATCCCATACCAAAATTTCATAATCTGATTTTCGCAAGGGAAAAAAAGGGGGCGCGACATGGCCCGTCGGCCCCATCCTCGCAATCTTTGGCATCAGACAAAAGTGACTTAGCACCATGTTCGTTCGTCTTCTCCCGCTTTACCTCATCCGAGAGGTCAAATCCCCTAGCACAAATCTCCTCGAGGGTTTCCCTTCGAGATTTACATCGAGCATATTACTTGCTCCTACTCTCACGATCAAGAGCCCTTCTCAGCTTAGCTCGAGCATCGGCATCGTCTTTCAAATAGACCGCCACTTTCTTGTCAGCCTTGGTTAGGCTCATTATGGCTTTAGCCCGGGCATCCACAACCTCGGCCTTTATCTTCAAAAGCTCAGAGTCGAGCTCTGCAATCATATATGTTCGAACCAAGCTATTATCACGAGCAAAGCAAAGTTGAACCTCAAAGGTGTAAGCTTTAGCCAAAGCACCCTTCTCCGCTATAGCCTGAACGTTCGCTCGAGCCTTCAACTCATCATACTCCCTCTTAGCTCAGCGAACTTCGCTCCAAAGGTGTTTCAGGTCCTCTATCTTTCTCTGTATCTGAAATAAACAAAACATTAGCCTCAGGAGCTAGAAGAAGGAACACGTACTCCCTCGGAACAAAAACTACCTGCTCCTTCAGGTAGATCTCATAATTCAAGCTTCGGCTTGCCTCATACCATAAGCATGCCAACTCGACTTCACTTTCGTCGCAAAGAAGTCTAAGGCCTTTTTCCCCGTCCAAAGCTTTCCCTAAATTGGCTTCACGACGAAGTGACTCGAACTTGAGCTTGTTAAATGCCCGCGAAAAGGGTGCTCAATAAAAAAGGGAAGGGACAGAACACTAAAGGCCTGTGCCAGAATCACCACAAAGTATAGCCACTAAGCTTCCTCGAAGGTTGAGCACACATCTACTAGTATAGCTCTTTTAGCCCCAAAAAAGTCGATTCCAGTGGGACACGATCGCTCGGTGTATATGACCCCGTGGTTCGAGCGTCCCTCGAAGTACATATGATGGGAGAAAAAATCGGCAGCAGAGAACCCACTCATTGAAGTACCTTCGACAGGAAAGAAGACAGTAGCGGAGGAGGAACCATTTTTCTAAAGCCTGAGATTGCGGGCGCAACAAGATCAGCCGATACATCCTCTCCGAGCCCCGGTCTAGATTCGTCTTGCTTTGAGCACTACCACCATGCAAAGGCATTTCTTGCTTATTATTATCATTCTTAAGCCTGGAATATGGCGATCCTTCTCCCTCTCCGAGAGGGCACTGTCTTACCTCAAAGAACTCCACAATGCCTATAATAATTGAGTTAGTACGCATGAAAAGAAAAAGCCATTCAAAAGGGATCAAATTATATAACACGTACCGTGGTGTCCTGTTGTCCATCTACCTCTAGACAAATCTCGCCATTTACGTTCATCATAGGCTAAGTGGGCCACCAATTTCCAAGGCCATTCCATTAGGTCGAGAACCTCATATGGCATCTATGAGATCGGTGTAGAAAAGACACAAGTAAGACACTTGTATATGGAACTCTCCGTCATAACCAAAACAATGTTGGCATAAGTATGCCACTTACGCATAAAATTCCAGTCCTCGAGAAATGGCAGAAACTCAACAATTATTATATCAATAGTCCGTACTCAGACAAATCGGCTCATCCATCACTGATCCCTATCTTTTTCATCATCAATAACGAGAGTCCTAGGGAATCGGCATTGAGGGGTTAGCAGGCCTCGGTAATAAAAAGACTGGTACAGCCTAATGAGATAACTAAAGGTGAATTCAAGCCCTGCTTCCCCCGCAAAAAATATCATCATCAACATTGTCCTCCAAAATGACGGATAAACTTGTGCCATGGTAACTTATACTTTCGACAGAAGTCAAGTACAATCTTATCAAGGGGACCCAACATAAAGGGGTACGTACATACGTTTAAAACTACCTCGGAATGATCCATAATGCTCTCCTCCGGGGAAGGCATCTGCAATAGTACCTTTTCACCCCATCCACAATCTTTCCTCACCAACTCAAGGTGTCCTTCTCCTATTAAAGAAGTGAACTTCAAGGCATGCTCCCGATGACCTTGAACATCAGGAGGTTTTTTTGACAAGAAGTACCCCTTCGAAGCAATATGTCTCAAAGTTGGATCGCCTGGCATCAACGGTGCTCCGCCAAGAGAGAACTAGAGGCGGAACTTCCTCTTCTTTGCCAAGTGGGTCCTAGCACAGCATCTATAACTGTAGTAAAACCAGGGAACCAAAGCAGGAATTTGGGTGAGGGCTTCAAAGTTAAAATAACGACGGACCAAACGTGGGAAAGAAAAAAACTCTGTAGAGAAGGAAAGCTACTCAGAATAGCAGGATCCTCAGAGGAAGGAAGGCAAACCTATATGTATAGAGAAAGTAATAACCGTCCACTTCCCTCGAAAGCCAATTAGAAATACTAAATAAGCTGTTACCATTCTGGGAATGTATCCCGGTACGATTGCCTCGATCGTTTCTTAATCATGTCATGAAATTAATACCGCCATATGACACCTCGAGGATAAAAACCTCCACATCGACAAGCCTTGAGATGGTACCCAATCTCGAGGATCTCCTCCAAGAAGAAAATATGCTCTAAGGAGCCATCAATATTGTTACTAGCCTCGATATGGTATCCAATCTCGAGGATCTCCACCAAGAAGAATATGTGCTCCAAGGAGTCATTAATGTCATTACAAGCCTCGAGATGATACCCGATCTCGAGGACCTCTGTCAAGAGGAAGATATGCTCCAAGGAGTCATTAATGTCATTACAAGCCTCGAGATGGTACTCGATCTCGAGGACCTCTGTCAAGAGGAAGATACACTCCAAGGAGAAATTAATGTCATTACAAGCCTCGAGATGGTACCCGATCTCGAGGACCTCTGTCAAGAAGAAGATAGGCTCCAGACAACAATATACATCATTACCATTCTCGAGATGGTACCCGATCTCGAGAACTACTGTCGAAAAGAAGATAAGCTTTAAAAGCCTACTCATATGGGTTTGACCTCGAGTTGGTACCCTACCTCGAGAATTTCCTCTATTGCAAATGAAGATCACTCAAATTCCTGTCACGGCCCGGATTTTTTCCACCATCGGGCATCGTGATGGCGCCTACTAACGGAGCTAGGCCAGCCAAACATTAAACACTCTCTATTCAACCTCAACAATATAATATTCTAACAATAATTAAATAGATGCGGAAGTTTGAAACACATCAGTACCGAAAATCTGGTGTCACTAGCTCACGGACCACTATAGAATACTACAAACAAGTCTGAATGAAAGAAAAATACATATGTTTGTTTCGGTACAATGAAACAAACTGAAATAAAGGAAAGGGACTTCAGCCTGCTAACATCAGCTAGGCTACCTCGAGAGTCCCTGGACTGAAGATAGCTCCCAGATATAAATCCTACTGCTGCTTCCCAAAAGCTGCTCCTGGATCTGTGCACAAAGAAATGCACAGAGGGTAGCATCAGCACAACCGACCCCATATGTTGGTAAGTGCCTGGCCTAACCCCGGTGAAGTAGTGACGAGGCTAGACCGGACTACCAAAATCAACCTATATACATATGTATGATAAAAGAAAAAGAAATACCGAAACTAAACAATTAGAAAGGGAGGGAATCATGCTGTGGGGGAGTACAATTGAATATAAAATTTATCAGCGTAATTAAGAAACAGGGCACAATAATAATTATCAAAGAATAAGAATTCAATAGTTGCACTGCATCACCCTTCGTGCTTTTACTCTCGTTCTCACCCAAAGTAAATGATTAATATGCACGACATCACCCTTCGTGCTTTCCCTCGCATGACTCTTATTTCATGGCACGGAATGACCCTTCGTGCAAATATAATCAAATCAGAGCACGGAATGTACCTTCGTGCATAGGTAGTCNAAAATAGCACGGAATGACCCTTCGTGCGTTAACACTCTTCCTCACCCAAACAACAGTCACAACCAAACGGGCGAGAGAAAAATAGACAATAATAAGAAATATCCCGGTAAGGGAATAACATAATTAACAACTAAATCCCGGCAAGGGAACAACATCATTAGCTTTCACATTCCAGCAAGGGAAAATATTCAGTATATTTAAACCATCCCGACAAGGGATCAATCACAAGTCCTTTCAATACTTTCATCTCTTACTCAGTGGTATTTATCATTCGAGCCAACGCTCCAAAGTATTAATATTTCATGATTCATACCCAAACTCTTCACATTATGTAGTCATCACTAATTAGCTTAGAAGAATTCCAAATTATCTCAAAAATAAGTACAAACAAGGACCCACGGTCATGCTAGACTCCGGTATATAGATACTCGTCACCATGCCTATGCACCGCACTCGATCAATTAGCAAATAGCAATTATAANCAAAACCACTCGAATCTAGTCACAAATTGCTTGAATGAATCAATAAATTCTTATTGAATCAACTTGAATGCATAAAAACAATATCCTAAAGTTTTCCTCAAAAATTCCCAAAATGCCCCCGGGCCCACGTGGTCAAAACCCGAAGTTCGAACCAAAACACGATCACCCATTACCCCACGAGTTCATATCTATGATTTGTTTTGAAATCGGACCTCAAATTGAGGTCCAAATCCCCAATTTTAAGAAAACCTAGGTTCTACCCAAAATCCCCATTTTTACCCATGAAAAACCTTGATTTTAAGATGAAAACATGATAAATGATGTTAAAGATTGAAGAAATTGAGTAAAAGTTGACTTACAAATGATTTGGAGAAGAGGGAGTTCGTGAAAAATCGCCAATGGGTGTTTGGGTTTTGAAAATATAAAAAATGAAGCTTCAAAATCGTCTAAGTATGAATATGCAGGTCTCTGATGTCGCATTTGCGAACAGGGGTTCGCAATTGCGAACCCCGACCAAATGTGGGAATTGCGACGTCGAGTTCGCATTTCCGAACTATGAAGGACACTGGGAAAATCGCATTTGCGAACAATTGTTCGCATTTGCGAAAGTCCCCATCCGCATTTGCGGACAGTTCTTCGCATTTGCGAAGACTGAGGTTTGAGGGCTGGTATCGCATTTGCGACATTTTTCTTTGCATTTGCGAAAAGATGCTTCCCAGGTGAAGACCGCATTTGCGATAGAAAGCTCGCAATTGCGAGCTCGCATTTGTGAGTGCTGGCTTCGCAATTGCGAAGCCTGCAGAACTGAAGCACAACAGGTTTTCAACCATGAGAAAATGCAATCCGACACCTATCCAAAACTCATCCGAGCTCTCGGGGCTCCAAACCAAATATGCACACAACCTCAAAAACATCCTACGGACTTACTCGCGCGATCAAATCGCTAAAATAACATCATTTACATAGAATCGAGCCTCAAAACTCATGATTTTCATTTCATAGTTCTTAAACTTTCAAACTTGGAACTTATAGTCCGAAACACGTCAAACGACGTCCGATTTCTACCAAATTTCACAGAAAGCGCTTAACGCATATTTAAGACATGTACCGGGCGTCGGAACCAAAATACGAGCCCGATACCTATATTTTCTAACTCATTTTCATTTCCATTTTCCTTAATAATTTCAGAAAATAATTTAACAGAAAAATTCTTTTACCGCGGTTTTGGACCTTGGATTTCGACTCCGGGCACATGCCCGAGTCCCATATTTTTCTACGGACCTTCCGGAACCGTCAAATCACGGATCCGAGTCCGTTTACCAAAAATGTTGACCAAAGTCAACTATATCACTATTAATATCAAAAATTTTCAAATGTTTCACATAATTCACATATTTTAATGTAAAAACTTTCCGGCTTCGCGCTCGGACTACGCACGCAAATCGAGTTAACCACCATTGAGGTTTCCAAGTCCTCGGAAGAACGAAGAAAGGGAGAAATACGGTGATGACCCTTTGGGTCGTCACATTCTCTACCTCTAAAACAACCGTTCGTCCTCGAACGGACAGAAGAAAGAAGTACCTGAGTCAGGAAATAGATGAGGGTAATGGCTCCGCATATCAGACTCGGACTCCCAGGTCGATGCCTCAGGAGGCTGACCTCTCCACCGGACACGCACTGAAGGAAAACTCTTCGACCTCAACTGTCGAACCTGCCGGTTTAGAATAGCTACCGGCTCCTCCTCGTAGGACAGATCCTTGTCCTACTGGACAGTGCTGAAATCTAAAATGTGGGTAGGATCTCTGTGATACCTACGAAGCATAGACACATGAAACACTGGATGCACGACTGACAAGCTAGGTGGCATGCCAAGCCTATAAGCCACCTCTCCCATGCGATTAAGAATCTCAAATGGGCCAATAAACCTAGGGCTAAGCTTGCCCTTCTTCCCAAATCTCATCACGCCCTTCATAGGCGATACACGGAGCAATACTCGCTTGTAAACCATGAAAGCTACATCTCGAACCTTGCGATCCGCATAACTCTTTTGCTGCGACTGAGCCGAACGAAGCCTGTCCTGAATGATCTTGACCTTATCCAAGGCCTCCTGGACTAAATCTGTACCCAACAACCGAGGCTCTCCCGACTCAAACCATCCAACTGGAGACCTACATCTCCTACCATACAATGCCTTATAAGGAGCCATCTGAATGCTGGACTGGTAGCTGTTGTTGTAGGCGAACTCTCCTAAAGGTAGAAACTGGTCCCAAGAGCCTCCAAAATCAATAACACAGGCTCGGAGCATATCCTCCAATATTTGAATAGTCCTCTCAGACTGATCGTCTGTCTGAGGATGGAATGTTGTACTCAACTAAACATGGGTGCCTAACTCCTGCTGAACTGCTCTCCAAAAGCGCGAGGTAAACTGCGTACCTCAGTCCGAAATGATANCCCCTCCATAAACCATCGATAATAACCGGCTAACCCCAAGAAACTCCGAATCTCAGTAGCTAAAGCTGGTCGTGGATGATTCTTGACTTCCTCAATCTTCTTCGGGTCTACCTGAATGCCCGTTGCTGATACTACATGACCCAAGAATGCACCTGAACTCAACTAGAACTCGCACTTTGAGAACTTGGCATACAACTGGCTATCCTTCAGAGTCTGAAGAACCACTCTNCACACTCCATGAAGGCGAACAATCTCCCGGATGTAGATCTCAGCTAGCCTATCCGATGAATAGGTGGTGGCAACAGGAATGAAATGTGCTGACTTAGTCAGCCTATCAACAATAACCCAAATAGCATCAAACTTCTTCCGGGTCACTGGAAGTCCAGTAACGAAGTCCATGGTAATCCTATCCCACTTCCACTCGGGAAGCTCAATCCTCTGGAACACACCACCAGGCCTCTAATGCTCATACTTGACCTGCTGACAATTCAAACACCGAGCCACATACGCAACAATGTCCTTCTTCATCCTACGCCACNATGAACACTCGGTTCATCAACTCCATAAATGTTGCTGGGCATTGGTCAACCCAAATGACATGACCAAAAACTCATAATGCCCGTACTGAGTGCGAAATGCTGTCTTAGGGATATCAGATGCCCTAATCCTCAGCTTATGATAGCACGATCTCAAATCTATCTTTGAAAACACCCTCGCACCCTGCAATTGGTCAAACAAATCATCAATCCTCGGCAATGGATACTTGTTCTTTATCGTCACCTTGTTCAACTGCCGGTAGTCAA
>MU677312.1:160078-197554 GCA_026770625.1 Nicotiana glauca
GACGCACGTGTTCTCGCCATCTGCAGAGTATAAGGACAATCAGTATTTGAGAAATAGATTCGCATGACAAGAAAGAACAAAAGTGAAACGTTTCCTAACTCTGTAGCCTCTGGGGGATAAATACAGACGTCTCCGTACCGATCCCTCAGACTCTACTAAGTTTGTCCGTGAGTAGCAAGACCTATGCAACCTAGAGCTCTGATACCAACTTGTCACGACCCGAATTTTTCCCACCATCAGGCATCGTGATGGTGCCTACTAACGGAGCTAGGCCAGTCAAACATTAAACACTCTCTATTCAACCTCAACAATATAATATTCTAACAACAATTAAATAGGTGCGGAAGTTTGAAACACATCACTACCTAAAATCTGGTGTCACTAGCTCACAGACCACTATAGAATATTACAAACAAGTCTGAATGAAAGAAAAATACATATGTCTGTTTCGGTACAATGAAACAAACTGAAATAAAGGAAATGGACTTCAGCCTGCGAACGTCAGCTAGGCTACCTCGAGAGTCCCTGGACTGAATATAGCTCCCATATAGAAATCCTACTGCTGCTGCCCAAAAGCTGCTCCTGGATTTGTGCACAAAGAAATGCACAGAGTGTAGTATCAGCACAACCGACCCCATGTGCTAGTAAGTGCCTGGCCTAACCCCGGCGAAGTAGTGACAAGGCTAGACCGGACTACCAAAATTAGCCTGTACAATCCTATATACATATGTACGATAAAAGAAAAACAAATACCGAAACTAAACAGTTAGAAAGGGAGGGAATCATGTTGTGGGGGAGTACAATTTGAATATAAAATTTATCAGCGTAATTAAGAAACAGGGCACAACAATAATTAACAAAGAATAATAATTCAATAGTTGCACGGCATCATTTCGTGCTTTTACTCTTGTTCTCACCCAAAGCAAATGAATAAAATGCATGGCATCACCATTCGTGCTTTCCCTCGCATGACTCTCATTTCATGGCACGGAATGACCCTTCGTGCAAATATAATCAAATCAGAGCACGGAATGTACCTTCGTGCATAAGTAGTCAAAACATAGCGCGGAATGACCCTTCGTACAAATATAATAAGAAATAGCACGGAATGACCCTTCGTGCAAATATAATCAAAAATAGCACGGAATGACCCTTCGTGCGTTAACACTCTTCCTCACCCAAACAGCAGTCACAACCAAACGGGCGAGAGAAAAATAGACAATAATAAGAAATGTCCCGGCAAGGGAATAACACAATTAACAACTAAATCCCGGCAAGGAAACAACATCATTAGCTTTCACATTCCGGCAAAGGAAAATATTTAGTATATTTAAACCATCCCGACAAGGGATCAATCACAACTCCTTTCAATACTTTCATCTCTTACTCAGTGGTATTTATCATTCGAGCCAACGCTCCAAAGTATTAATATTTCATGATTTATCCTCAAACTCTTCACATTATGTAGTTATCATTAATTATATTAGAAGAGTTCCAAATTATCTCAAAAACAAGTACAAACAAGGACCCACGGTCATGCTAGACTCCGGTGTATAGATACTCGTCACCATGCCTATGCACCGCACTCGATCAATTAGCAAATAGCAATTATAACACTCTAATCCTATTCCCTCAAGCCAAAGTTAGATCAAACACTTACCTCAAATGCTCCAAAAGTCCACTCGAGCCTCTAGAATAGCTTTACCCCTCGAATTCACCACAAAATCGCTCGAATCTAGTCATAAATTGCTTGAATGAATCAACAAATGCTTATTGAATCAACTTGAATGCATAAAAAGAATTTCCTAAAGTTTTCCTCAAAAATTCCCAATATGCCCCCGGACCCACGTGGTCAAAATCCGAAGTTCGAACCAAAACCCGGTCACCTATTACCCCACGAGTTCATATCTATGATTTGTTTTGAAATCGTACCTCAAATTGAGGTCTAAATCCCTAATTTTAAGAAAAAAATAGGTTCTACCCAAAACCCCCATTTTTACCCATGAAAAACCTTGATTTTAAGTTGAAAACATGATAAATGATGTTAAAGATTGAAGAAATTGAGTAAACGTTGACTTACAAATGATTTGGAGAAGGGGGAGTTCGTCAAAAATCGCCAATGGGTATTTGGGTTTTGAAAATATGAAAAGTGAAGCTTCAAAATCGTTAAGTATGAATATACAGGTCTCTGATGTCGCATTTGCGAACAGGGGTTCGCAATTGCGAACCCCGACCAAATGTGGGAATTGCGACGTCGAGTTCGCATTTGTGAACTCTAAAGGACACTGGGAAAATTGCATTTGCGAACAATTGTTCGCATTTGCGAAAGTCCCCATCCGCATTTGCGAACAGTTCTTCGCATTTGCGTAGACTGAGGTTTGAGGGATGGTATCGCATTTGCGACATTTTTCTTCGGATTTGCAAAAAGATGCTTCCCAGGTGAAGATCGCATTTGTGATAGAAGGCTCGCAATTGCGAGCTCGCATTTGAGAGTGCTGGCTTCGCAATTGCGAAGCCTGCAGAACTGAAGCACAACAGGTTTTCAACCATGAGAAAATGCAATACGACACCTATCCAAAACTCATCCGAGCCCTCGGGGCTCCAAACCAAATATGCTCACAACCTCAAAAATATCTTTCGGACTTACTCGCGCGATCAAATCGCCAAAATAACATTATTTACATAGAATCGAGCCTCAAAACTCATGATTTTCATTGCAAAGTTCTTAAACTTTCAAACTTGGAACTCATAGTCCGGAAAACGTCAAACGACGTCCGATTTAGACCAAATTTCACAGAAAGCGCTTAACGCATATTTAGGACCTGTACCGGGCGTCGGAACAAAAATACGAGCCCGATACCTATATTTTCTAACTCATTTTCATTTCTATTTTTCCATAATAATTTCAGAAAATAATTTAACAGAAAAATTCTTTTACCGGGGTTCTGNTGTTTACCAAAAATGTTGAGCAAAGTCAACTATATCACTATTAATATCAAAATTCTTCAAATTTTTCACATATTTTAACATAAAAACTATTCAGCTTCGCGCCCGGACTGTGCACACAAATCGAGGTAACCACCTTCGAGGTTTCCAAGGCCTCGGAAGGGCGGAGAAAGGGAGAAATACGGTGATGACCCTTTGGGTCGTCACAATTCCCCTTCAGATCAAGTTAAACGTTTTCTCGGTAACTTTAACCTAGGGGCTATTCAAGTTCGGGCGTACCCTCATCTGGGGTCTATCTACAACACCTTGGGGCTATATTCTCTGTAAGTTCAAAACAAGTTTCAAGGTTGCCCGAGTTTGAGTGATCTCTCACTCAGGGATTGTTTTCAAAAGCCTACAGGCTATCTTGTTCTCAGACATCCGAGAAAATCCGCTCTGGAGGACTATCACGGGGTTTGAAGATCTAAGTTTCATTTTGAAAGTTTGAAGCCTTACTCTCATTCAACTCGAAATCGAGGGTCCCGACGACCCGAGTTTATCAATCCAATCTGGTCCAAGGAACGGCAAACGGTTCCATAGGGAATCGGGTCAATTAGTCACAAGCCAGAGAAATACTTATACCCGGGCTCGGTATTCGTACCGATCGGTATAATCATGCATTAAGATTCTTCACAAATGCAGATAAAGGGAAATAAAGCATAAATTAGAAACAAATTGAAGGCACGTATTTTTCATCAATAAACGACAATTACAAAGGCCCACGAATGTTCCTTATACATGATTACAAAAGCCAGGAAAGGACCCTTACATAAAAACAAAGAAGAAAAAAAAATACACTTACAATAAAAGCCAACAGTCTAATCTATTGTCGGGGGTTCACCCTCGACCTCAATATCTTCGAGCATCATCTCCTTTGGGGCTTTATCCCGATCTTCCAAAACGACATCTTCAAGAGAGAAGATGAATAAGAGCAGAGTGGCGCGGAGAAGAAGAAAAAAATGAAGAAGAAGCAGTAAAAGATGAAAAAGTGGCTGGGCGAAAAATCTAGCGAGTATGGGTCTCACCAGCACTACTACTATGAAGCGAGTTCTTGAGACGTTACACCAGTACGGGATGAAACAGTGAGTAGATAGCACCATCACACTCCCTAGAAAACAAAAGGAATGAGGAGCCGCACTGGTAATTATGGGAGATAAGTAGAATTTCATGGTCCATATATGTTTTAATGCAATGGCAATTTGAGATGTCTCTCTCATTTTCTTGGGCCAACAATAACAACAACATTAACAACAACAAATCAGTACAATCTCGTTCAGGAAGGGAGAGCTGTGGAAAAGGCCATGGTACAGCTGCTGAAGATACTACCATGTAACCTTAAGGTCACTTGCCTCAAATATAGGAAATAACAATGGATGAAGATGAAGAGAAGAAAGGGGAAAGGGATGTAGAAGAAGATTTGAATAAAGTCTGATTCAAGAAGGCTCTTATTTATAGGAAGGGTTTGAAAGACGTACCGGCAGTAACAATCAATGCATTTTGGGAACTGGACCGGCAGTGATATTATCACTAGGAGAATATGAATCGGTGGTACATCGAACAATTATGGAAAGGTACATTGAATGATTCTAGAAAGGTAAATCGATGAGATACCTCGGTCATAACAAAGATTTACGTCATGAGTATGACATCATCACGAAAAGGTCGAGGAGATAGACGTCGAAGTTGTTTCCTATCGTTTCACCCTGAGAAACGTGGGTACTATCAGTATACGGTAAAATGGAGGAACCAATTTTCTGTCATTACGATGCTTCATGAGCATGTTTCCAAAGCCGTGAAATTGAGGTCGAGATCCATGCTTGGGGGGTTATCAACAATGACCTTGGGGTAGTACGGATCAACAGTCATAGTAAAAAAGTGGAAAGTTCTCAAGGCGCATGACTAGAACTAAAAACGTCTAGTAGGCTAATTCATACCCGTATCCTAGCATTAAAATGGTTGTTCCAGCCCCATATCTTGGTAATAAATACACTTGTACTATGAGGGTATCCCATCTCATATATAAAGGGGATCTTTGTCATTTTGTAGACATCTGATACTCAATATTCAATACAAGAAAATTCTCTCTTTTCTCTAACTTAACATATTATCTTATTCTTATTGCTTGCATTTATTGTGCTCTATTCATTGTTCTTAATTTATTTCTTATTATTGGCAACAAAGAGCCGTAATTGATTTTACCATAGCTGTTAGTCACCCATTGACTACCCTCAGCAAGATATTGAACTTGGCCCCGAGGCCTTGAATAAGTGAGCTCGAGGCCCAGATTATCATCCATTCAGTTTGGTTATCGCCTTGTTTTCAAGCTCTTATCTAGTCTTCAAGTCTTTTACTTAGCATCTATTACCTAAACAACTAGCATAAAAATAGATCATGTATTTTTATAACCGCAAAATCAAATCTAATTGTAATTATAATTTTCAAGGTAAACATGTATAAAGTAAAGTGTAAGCTAGTCTCGCCCTTGGGCTAAGGCGACCTCGAGGTAAATGAACAAGAACAATAAAATTATAATAAGATGATTCAGATGAACAATAAGCAAGAAAGTGATATATGTATATTCTCTTTTCAATGATTTATGCGTTACAAATAATTGGGGTCCCCTTTATATAGTAAGGGAATCCTAAATAAGGTACAATTCTAATTGTAGTAGTAAAACTTATAATACAGCTATCTAACTACCTAGTACAAATTTGTTCTAGAATATACGCCGTGATCTTAAGGCCGCTGCGGGAATCTCACTCTTTCTGTTATGAAACCATAACAGTATTATCTCGAGGTCGATCATACTTGGCCTCAATTTTCATCGAGTACTTCGATCTTCGAGTCTTGTACTCCGCCCTCGGGCTCGAGCCTGGTCCATTTTGAATTTGTTCTTGAAGTGACTCTCGAGAACACAAATTCGACCGTGTACATACGAGTTAGCAAAGCTTTACTCCTCATGTTTAGCTTCTCCATTTCTTCTCCTTTTCAAACCTATTTTAAAAACTTTATCAGCTATTAAATATTCTACTTCTAGTTCTGCAGATTACTTTTTTCCTAGGGTTTCTTGCAACCGCTGGTATCGCCAGAAAAATTCAAGTGAGTAGGCTGAGAGTTTGACATCCTTTGGTTAATCTAGAATCAAAATTTCAAAGAACAAGCGTAAAATAGGGTGCGTTATGGAGATTTATATTTAATCACCACTATTATTCTTGATCCACGGTGGGCATCAAATTGTTTACCCCTAGAGTGAGTAAAAATTAAATTTGTACATGGTTTAAATGATATGTAATTTAATTCAATACGAATGATAAAGCCTAATAGAAAAATAAGTTAGAGATAAAATAAATGATCAAGACAATCGCAATGTGATGGTCAACAGTGATCTTAGATAGACAGTGGACTTTGTCCTCGATCAGACCCTTAATACAAGCTTAGTCGTGAATAAATAAGAGAACAAAATGAATAACACTTTGAAAAATAGCTAGAAGTTAAAAATAAAATTTTATTACTTTGATTTGCGTGTCACAACGTATCAGAATAAGGAAAATATTTTCCTTTATATAGTACGGAAATTTCTATCATAGAACAAGTCTAAATAAGGTAAAAATCATCTTTTCTGGTAAATGTTGATACAATTGGTACTGAACTGAATTCACGCCGTACTATTCGATTAAGGGTGAATATTACGAACACTTACTCATCAGGCATAACTCTACTCCGGATTATACGTGGTATGGGTCTGTTATTTCACCATGCCTGATCTGAGATACATTTTCTGTTCCTCCGAGTTTCGATACGAGGGGTTCTTCGGCCTCAATTATAATCACGTTGTCCCATGCTTCTCCCCTATTTCCACATCAGGGAATCATGAAAAGTCTATCCCCAGTTTTACCCGTACACATATAGTCCACTTGTTCCTTGAGAGTAGATTTATCAAAGCAACGAGAAGCGATAAATTAACCCTGGTTCCTTTTTTTGTATTCTAGAACCGAGTTGAGGGGTCAACAAAATGTCCCGTCAGTCATGTTGTTCTGACTTCATACATGTGTCAGCTACCGGTTGATTGTCCTTGAATGCGAAACATTACGCATTAATTACCGGTTGATTGTCCCTGAATGTGAAACATCACGCATTGATTACCCTTTTTCTATAAAAAGCTGTTAGCCCCATGTTTTCGTATGTAAAAGTATTACATAAGCAAATTGGTGAAAGCTCGAAAATGAGATATTACATCCCGCATTTTTTGTACGTTAAGGTTTCATTGTACGTTAATCGAATTAAGTTTTGGAATGAGATTATTTTAAGATTATAAGCATTTTATGCTATTTCAAACAAGTGATGAGTAAATTCGTGAAGGTGAGAAGGTAAGCAAATCGAATAAAAACTATTCGTCGAACTATGGCATTTTGGGATAAAATATGACCCGAGTTAAAATATTCGATATTTATGGACTAGTACCATACAAGATACCCCATGGTCATGATAGTAAGGTGTATATAATGTATTAAAAGTGAATATCATTTTATATAATTCTTAATTATTTGGATAATTAGTTAATTATTGGGCTAGTGGCGAATTAATGAAGTGATTAAGGAATTAAATGGATGACTTTTGGATAACTCTTATGAGCACTTACGTGACTGCCTCCCCCCCCCCCCCANGACAAGTTTTATAAAGTAAGTCGTATATCACTTTGGAAAAAGAAAAACATTATATGTCTTAAAGACATAAGAATCATATCTCCATTTTTAAATTAACATGAGATTCCAAGGATCTCTAAGATTTCTAATTGACAAGAAGCGTGAATTATCTTTTAGCAAAGTGACGGAGTTTGGGCCAATTTTCATACAAAGTTACACTGCATAATAGCAACGGGATATGCAATTCTAAGAGAGCACAGTACAATCTTTCTCAAGAATATCATACGGATTTTTTCCTACTTCGATCCGCTATTACGTGTTGTCAAAGTTGAGATATGTTGGCTCGAATATCCAAAAAATCCAACAGCCCTCCGCCGTGTCTGGTGGCATCACCTTCGATGGCCACCAAATTTACACCCTAGGTTCCCCTCACCTTCCTCATCCCAAATCCAAACTTCCTTTCCCTCGAATGTTACTGGAACTCGTCGAATATCAATTTAAGTCCAAGAACCCTAGCGCCGCCACAAGATCCCTTGGTGGCAGCGCCACCTCAAACCTTCCCAAATCAACACCAGTTGACCACCCTCACTCCCTATTCCTTAATCCCTAGACAATTTCCCTCGAACGTTGCTGGTGAGTCTCGAACAAATAATGTTCTGAAGCTGGTTCAGAGACTGGGGTCAAAATAAACTTAGTTGAGTGCTCTCGTTCGAGAACACTCGACTAGGGTCCATATTGGCCCCAAGTCCAAAAGACATCAGAAGATTTGAACCCAGGCCCCGTTTGATTGGTAGGTATTCTTTTTATTTCCTTTTTCTATTAGTTTGTTCAGTAAATTCATCCTCTACTCTTTCCTTATTTTGTTTATTTAAATGCTTTGGTGCTTATTCTATTTCTACTTTGTTTTCCTGAATAATTCGAGTAAGGGAGTGTCAATCATGCTTTGTATAAAACCATGACTACTCCTGTAACTGTTTGTTATTTATTATTGGTTCAGATGGTTTCATTTTGTGTGATGTTTAGTTCCCTTCTCTTTGTCGTTTATCAGTTGCATATAATTTCAGTTTATTGTCGTCCAGTATATCACACTGTTTCATTTACTTGGTTTAGTTTAATTTAGAATTGTGATTTGCTCAGAATAATTGAATCCTTCATCTTGGTTGTATTGCTGTTGGATTTAATTTAAAGTTTAATTGATTACTGAATTTTAGTGATTGGAACCTATTTGTTTGTTGTGTAAAGTTTGTTTCTAATGTGAATCTGACCATGTTGTCTTGCCTCAATGTTGTTGATTAGGATTTAGTTTCATGTATTTAATTAGTCAATTGTTCGGCTTGAATTGGTTATAGCTGATAGTTTTTGGACATATTAAAGCAGTACCAGGGGTAGGGTAGTAGTTTAGGGACTTTAGGAGGGTATTTTGGGACTTAAAATGTGGAGAATTGTTTATGTTGAGTGCCCTGCCTACTATGTTAGTAAAATAAGGTTAGTGGGGAACAAAGCATAATGTGGGGGTAAAGGGATTGAATAAATCAATAAACAATTAGTAGTGGAGACTACACTAAGGCTAATTTTAAGGACTAATGGACTGTGGGGTGAAGGGGTTGAGTTTTGGTATAAATAGGAACATTAGGACAATAAGAAAGAGGACTCTCTTTGATCAGTTTGAGGACCCCTGAAAATTCCCAGAAGTTTTGAGCCTCAAAAATTTCCCCCAAAAGCTCTCTCTAATTTTCAGATCTAGTTTTGAAATTCAAACATTCAAAAATCCAAAAAAATAATAGAAAATCTAATAGAAAAACTAAAAACAGTCATTGTTTCATTGAAATTTTCAGTTTAATTTCAGCTTTTCATAGTTCAAAGTTTGTTGATTGAAGTTTCAGAGGCATAAGAATGGGTTTCGAATGGTTTTAGGTCTAATTGATCTAGGTTTTGATCGAATTTGAGATTTACTGAAGGTGATGAGTGCATCCTGGTAGTTGTCAAGGTCATTTGGTCTGTTTGGTACTAATTCGAGTGGGTCTATCATTTTGGATGGTTTCAAACTGTTTTCTGGGGTGTGTTTCAACTCCTGGGATGTGTATTATTGCTGATTGATCTTTTCCTGGTTTGTTGTTGCATTGCTATGGCTGACTTCTTCTTCTATTTATATTTTGATCTCCAGGTATTTTTCCAGCTTCAATTTGATGTGAGAAGAACTGAAACAGTCAGTATCTAGTGATTTATTGAAGAAATGAAAGCTGGTTTATATTAGTGTGATGATTAGCTTATTTGTAGTTATGTTATTTTGCATATTAGATACACAATAGTAGTAGAAGGTTCGAACACTTTAGAAGTTGTATTAATGGGACTGTAATCGAACTATAAACTGTATGTCTGGATTTTTATGATAATCAATTTGTATTAGTTTGTTAATTAACCTAAGTATTTTATGTTTTTGATAATGCTTAGACTGCCAGATCTAGAATAGTTTCAGTGATAGTTAATCTATCCTATGTGTTTGTATAAATTTGTTCATGATTAGCTTGGTATTGAAATAGAAAAATGGATAGAAGCATGAAGCAATTTTAAGTTTTGGAGGTCTCATGCATAATAGTAGTAGTTCCTTTTTCTGAAAATCACAAGTCAATTGAGTACTGGCTTAATAGATTTAGCTAAAATTAATGTGGAATAATTAGAGTGAAGTGTGTTAGTAAATCACTGTTCATACTTGCTTCTTCCACCTTATTTGCATTTGAGAACTTACAGGTGGCCAGTAGGTAAATAATTGGGGCCTGAAATTAAATTCAAAAGGACAAGCAATTTGTTGATTCGAATATGAAATGTTGTGCTCTTACTTCCATTTGTTGAAAACACATAGACTAGGCTGTATTCGAAAAGATGGCCCAGGTATGGTACAAAGATTTACTCGTTTGGAACTGGGCCATATTGGACATGGTTTATTCTTTATGCTCCCATGCGTAATGGCCTTCTTATATGAATTTTGTTCAAAGCCAATTTTGGTGAAGGGATAAAAATCTCTATTAATTTTTAATAATGACTAATGAGGATTGACAAAGTGAATAGAAAATCGTAGTTGCTTTTAGTTTGGCCTTTTAAATAATAAATGAGACGAGTCTCGCCAAATAAGANAATAATTAGAGTGAAGTGTGTTAGTAAATCACTGTTCATACTTGCTTCTTCCACCTTATTTGCATTTGAGAACTTACAGGTGGCCAGTAGGTAAATAATTGGGGCCTGAAATTAAATTCAAAAGGACAAGCAATTTGTTGATTCGAATATGAAATGTTGTGCTCTTACTTCCATTTGTTGAAAACACATAGACTAGGCTGTATTCGAAAAGATGGCCCAGGTATGGTACAAAGATTTACTCGTTTGGAACTGGGCCATATTGGACATGGTTTATTCTTTATGCTCCCATGCGTAATGGCCTTCTTATATGAATTTTGTTCAAAGCCAATTTTGGTGAAGGGATAAAAATCTCTATTAATTTTTAATAATGACTAATGAGGATTGACAAAGTGAATAGAAAATCGTAGTTGCTTTTAGTTTGGCCTTTTAAATAATAAATGAGACGAGCCTCGCCAAATAAGACCCACAAGCTACGGGGCCCTTAATAAATGGTTATAATAATTGTATAGACCTCGGGATGTACCGTTTAGCAAAATTTCACGGCCTTCCCCAAATAATAATATGCTAGTCGCTTTAGGCGCGCTTTTAATAATTTACTTCCTTAAAATTCGGGTGCACATTTATGTGATCAAAATCCAAATCTCAACGGAGTCGAAATGTGTCAATAACCACGGGTACATTGATGTGACGTGGTTCGAGATGCGTTTTCATTATGTTGCAATTCTCTTTCAAAAAATAATAATAATAAAAGCGGCTTAGAGTTAAAATTTGCATATAGGTTCAATATGTACTAAAATCAGATAATTAAGCCGAATATAACAGTTGAGCGACCGTGCTAGAACCACGAAACTCGGAAATGCCTAACACCTTCTCTCGGGTTAACAGAATTCCTTATCCGGATTTCTGGTTCGTAGACTGTAATACGGAGTCAACTTTTTTCTCGATTCGGGATTCAAACCGGTGACTTGGGACACCATAAATCTCTCAAGTGGAGACTTTGAATCTTTAATAATAATCCCGCTTTGATTGTCCTTTAATTGGAAAAACTCCCTTTACCACACGCCCTTCGCGGGGTATAGGCGTAAAAAAGAGGTGTGACAGCTGGGGGAAGAAGAAAGATAACACCAGTATCATCCCCAGCGGTGTTGAAAGAAAGAAAATAACAAATTTTAATGAAAGGAGTTGTACCCCCAGTGGATAGAACAAAGGGATGAAACTGGTGTTCAGAAAGAGCAAAAGCCAATGTCATCCCCAGCAGCTTCCAGAAGAATGAAGCACCGAATTTTGAAGGAATAAAATTCCCCCAGCAGCACTATCCTCAACAACGTTATCCTTAGCTGATAACACTTTTATCCCCAGCAGTGTTGAAAATAAAAGTTTAAGAAAGTAGTTCTGAAAAAAGAAAAAAAAAGAAGGGAAAGAAAGGAGATTTCCCCAGAAGTTTTATACCGAGCAGGTAAGTAGTTAATTCCCCAGCAGTGTTACCCCCAGCAGTTTCGAGGGAAGAAAACATGAGTTTTTAGGGAAGCAGTTCTAAAAGAGGATACTCCAAGTAGGAGGAAATGGTTTAGGAGGTAAAGAAGGACAATAGTAATAGAATGCAGATAAGTTAAGTTGTTGAAGTCGGGAGCCCGCTCGTATAACGGAGGCGTTACCTTTTTATTTTGTTGAAGTCAGGTACTCATTTGAGGAGGAAGGAAGATAACACAAGTTGTAAGGGAAGGAAGAAATCATCCCCAGCAAAAGTGTCATTTACCGACCACCATTTTCAAAACTGACAAAATTTTTCTTTGTAACAGGAGCAAAGCAGTGCAAAATTTCTCCTAAGATGAAAAATCTTAGTCTGATAAATTGTTTCTCCTAAGATGAAAAATCTTAGTCTGATGAATTGTTTCTCCTAAGATGAAAAATCTTAGTCTGATGAATTGTTTCTCCTAAGATAAAAATCTTAGTCTGACGAATTATCTCTCCTAAGATGAAAGAGCTTAGTCTGATGAAGTTTTTTCAAGATAATAAGAAGTTAGTTGGAAAGACTTAGAAAGCTAACAACAAAGAAGTAAAGGCAACAGCCGGAAAGACCCAGATAGATAACAAAAGGGGAAGGCGACAATTGAAAATTTCAGATAAAACAATAAGAAGTGGGAAGCAATAATTGGAAGGTTTCAAGTAAAACAACAAAATGGACCTAGTCTGATGAATTATCTCTTAGAGTCAAAATCTCAATCTGATGAATCTTTCTCCTGAGATCACACAAAAATGGACCTAGTCTGATGAATTATCTCCTAGAGTCAAAATCTTAGTCAGATGAATTTTTCTCCTAAGATAACAGAAGAAATCTCAGTCTGTTGAAACTTTCACCTGAGAGAAATACATTTCAGCATTTACATTTCAAGTTTTGAAGTCATGAGCCCGCCCGTATGACAGAGGAATAATTTCAGTCTTTACATTTTAAATTAAGTGATCACAACAAAATGGACCTAGTCTGATGAATTATCTCCTAGAGTCAAAATCTTAGTCTGATGAATCTTTCTCCTAAGATAACAGAAGAAATCTCAGTCTGTTGAAACTTTCACCTGAGAGGAATCATTTCAGTCTTTAAAGTTCAAGTTTTGAAGTCGGGAGCCCTCCCGTATAACAGAGGAATACATTTCAGTCTTTACATTTTAAAACAACAAAATGGACCTAGTCTGATGAATTATCTCCTAGAGTCAAAATCTCAGTCCAATGAATCTTTCTCCTGAGATCACACAAAAATAGACCTAGTCTGATGAATTATCTCCTAGATTCAAAATCTTAGTCAGATGAATTTTTCTCCTAAGATAACAGAAGAAATCTCAGTCTGTTGAAACTTTCACCTGAGANGATAAAAAATCTCAGTCATGTTGAAACTTTCACCTGAGAGGAATACATTTCAACATTTAAATTTCAAGTTTTGAAGTCGGGAGCCCGCCCGTATAACAGAGGAATACATTTCAAGTTGAAGTCAGTAAAGCGAAGGATCACAACAAGATCCCCAACATAAATTCAAGTTCAGAAATCGAAAGAAATCAGTTCAAGCTTCGAGGGAAAATAATCCGAAGCTCAAAAGAAGGAAATAAACAATTCAAGTTCGGCAATCAAGAGAGGCCGATGAGTCAAGAAGAAGCATCGTGAGGAAATATAAGGCGACAAGATAACAAAGGTCGCGGAGCAAGTTTGATAATAAGTCGTTGTAATTAATAAGCCATAGTTTAGCTTAGCTTCTTTATTTGACATTAAGCATGGTGTAATGAGGGGTCAGTAGTAGCAGCAGCAACAACAACAGTAACAGCAAAAGCACAGTTCCACGGTAGTCCCAGCTACCAAAACTTCTCGAACTACATTGACCTGATTCCTTTTTAGCCAAGGATATATAAGAAACATTTGAAGCAGAGGTTCGGTCAAGTCTTTCAAAAATGCTTCACACGGAGTATTCAAACGGGCAAAAATCGCTCGTATACACTCACTTTGTCTTTGCACGAAAACTCTTCATGTTTACGCGCAAAGAGGGGCAGTTGTGAGCACTTGATGTTTGCCCCATACGAACTACTCCCAAAGAAATCAAAACAAAAATTGTCTGTTCTATGGTGCGCATTTTTGTAAATTTTTCGTGATATTTTTAGTAATTGTTTGTGTTTGTATGTGCATGTTTATTTGTTTTAATTAAGTAAAATACAAAAATATGTTGCATTTGCATTCTAGGATTTAATTTTACAATTAGGGGTAGTTAATTATTTTTTACAAAATGAAAAATCACAAAAATAATGTAATTCGCATTTTAGCATTTAATGTCCAAATTGTGTAATTTTACTTTTAATTGGTGTTTAATTTTGTGTGATAATTATTTTAAGAGTAATTAGCATTTTAAGTTAATTTTGGATTTTATATTTGCATTAGTATTTTTTGTTTAAATTTAGAAAATTAATTTAGGAATAAAAAGATAAAAAGGGGACAAGAAATAGGAAAGGAAATGGAACTTGGGCCAATTTTAATTAAAGCCAAGCCCAAAATAAATACCAAACGACCCAGTCCAACTTGCCTGGCCATACAGACGCCCAAACGACGTTGTTTCATGGCTAAATAATCTCAGCCATTGATCTCAATTCAATCAACGGTCCAGTCTGCCCTTAGCATTGAAGAAACGACACCGTTTTGGGTTAGTCTATCTCAACCATTCGTTTGATTTGATTGAACGATCACCAACCCTCCTTGCAACCCGACTCTGACCCGTTAAAAAACCGACCCAGTCTCCCACTTAAATAAACGGCATTGTTTCTATTAAGTAGCCAATCCAGGCCGTTGATCTTAATTGATCTAACGGTCTGGATTAAATATCAACCATGGTATATATTTTCCCCAACGACCCAACCCCCCTTAGAACCCCCCCTTCCGTCTCTCTCAAGGTCTTCAGAGACCATACCGTGTTCCGCCTTCCCCCACCGTGCTGCGCCCACCGGAAATCGCCTCACGGCGGTTCTGGTGATCCAACCCCTCCTAAATTTACACCAACTCTTCGCCATAACTTCCCCATCTCCAATCCGCCATTAGTTTTCTCCGAAACCCACCTGAGCTTCTCGAATATCCAAAAAAACCAACAGCCCTCCGTCGTGTCTGGTGGCATCACCTCCGATAGCCACCAAATTTACACCCTAGGTTCCCCTCACCTTACTCATCCCAAATCCGAACTCCCTTTCCCTCGAATGTTACTGGAACTCGTCGAATATCAATTTAAGTCCAAGAACCCTAGCGCCGCCACAAGATCCCTTGGTGGCGGCGCCACGTCCAAACCTTCCCAAATCAACACCAGTTGACCACCCTCACTCCCTCTTCCTTAATCCCTAGCCAGTTTCCCTCTAACGTTGCTGGTAAGTCTCGAACAAATAATGTTCTGAAGCTGGTTTAGATACTGGGGTCAAAATAGACCTTAGTTGAGTGCTCTCGTTCGAGAACACTCGACTAGGGTCCATATTGGCCCCAAGTCCAAAATACATCAGAAGATTTGAAACTAGGCCCCGTTTGACTGGTAGGTGTTCATTTTTATTTCCTTTTTCTATTAGTTTGTTCAGTAAATGCATCCTCTACTCTTTCCTTATTTTGTTTATTTAAATGCTTTGGTGCTTATTCTGTCTCTACTTTGTTTTCCTGAATAATTCGAGTAAGGCAGTGTCAATCATGCTTTGTATAAAACCATGACTACTCCTGTAGTTGTTTGTTATTTATTATTGGTTCAAATGGTTTCATTTTGTGTGATGTTTAGTTCACTTCTCTTTGTCGTTCATAAGTTGCATATAATTTCAGTTTATTGTCGTCCAGTCCAGTATATCACAGTGTATCATTTACTTGGTTTAGTTTAATTTAGAATTGTGATTTGCTCATAATCATTGAATCCTTCATCTTGGTTGTATTGCTGTTGAATTTAATTTGAAGTTCAATTGATGACTGAGTTTTAGTGATTGGAACCTATTTGTTTGTTCTGTAAAGTTTGTTTCTAATGTGAATCTGACCATGTTGTCTTGCCTCAATATTGTTGATTAGGATTTAGTTTCATGTGTTTAATTAGTCAATTGCTAGGCTTGAATTGGTTATATCTGATAGTTTTTGGACAGATTAAAGCAGTACCTGGGGTAGGGTAGTAGTTCAGGGACTTTAGGAGGGTATTTTGGGACTTAAAATGTGGAGAATTGTTTATGTTGAGTGTCCTGTCCACTTAGTTAGTAAAATAAGGTTAGTGGGGAACAAAGCATAATGTGGGGGTAAAGGGATTAAATAAGTGAATAAACAATTAGTAGTGGAGACTACACCAAGGCTAATTTTAAGGACTAATGGACTGTCCACTGAATGTGGGGTGAAGAGGTTGAGTTTTGGTATAAATAGGAACATTAGAACAATAAGAAAGAGGACTCTCTTTGATCAGTTTGAGGACACCCGAAAATTCTCACAAGTTTTGAGCCTCCAAAATTTCCCCCAAAAGCTCTCTCTAATTTTCAGATCTAGTTTTGAAATTCAAACATTCAAAAATCCAAAAAAACAATAGAAAATCTAATAGAAAAACTAAAAACAGTCACTATTTCATTGAAATTTTCAGTTTAATTTCAGCTTTTCATAGTTCAAAGTCTGTTGATTGAAGTTTCAGAGGCATAGGAATGGGTTTCGAATGGTTTTAGGTCCAATTGAGCTAGGTTTTGATCGAATTTGAGATTTACTGAAGGTGATGAGTGCATCCTGGTAGTTGTCAAGGTCATTTGGCCTGTTTGGTACTAATTCGAGTGGGTCTATCATTTTGGCTGGTTTCAAACTATTTTCTGGGGTGTGTTTCAACTCCTGGGATGTGTATTATTGCCGATTGATCATTTCCTGGTTTGCTGTTGCATTGTTGTGGCTGACTTCTTCTTCTATTTACATTTTGATCTCCAGGTATTTTTCCAGCTCCAATTTGATGTGAGAAGAACTGAAACAGTCAATATCTAGTAACTTATTGAAGAAATGAAAGCTGGTTTATATTAGTGTGATGATTAGCTTATTTGTAGTTATGTTAATTTGCATATTAGATACACAATAGTAGTAGAAGATTCGAACACTTTAGAAATTGTATTAATGGGACTGTAATCGAACTATAAACTGTATGTCTGGATTGTTATGATAATCAATTTGTATTAGTTTGTTAATTAACATAAGGCTTTTATGTTTTTGATAATGCTTAGACTGGCAGATCTAGAATAGTTTCAGTGGTAGTTAATCTAGCCTATGTTTTGGTATAAATTTATTCATGATTAGCTTGGTATTGAAATCGAAAAATTGATAGAAGCAGGAAGCAATTTCAAGTTTTGGAGGTCTCATGCACAATAGTAGTAGTTCCTTTTTCTGAAAATTACAAGTCAATTGAGTACTGGCTTAATAGAGTTAGCTAAAATTAATGTGGAATAATTAGAGTGAAGTGTGTTAGTAAATCACTGTTCATACTTGCTTCTTCCACCTTATTTGCATTTGAGAACTTACAGGTGGCCAGTAGGTAAATAATTGGGGCCTGAAATTAAATTCAAAAGGACAAGCAATTTGTTGATTCGAATATGAAATGTTGTGCTCTTACTTCCATTTGTTGAAAACACATAGACTAGGCTGTATTCGAAAAGATGGCCCAGGTATGGTACAAAGATTTACTCGTTTGGAACTGGGCCATATTGGACATGGTTTATTCTTTATGCTCCCATGCGTAATGGCCTTCTTATATGAATTTTGTTCAAAGCCAATTTTGGTGAAGGGATAAAAATCTCTATTAATTTTTAATAATGACTAATGAGGATTGACAAAGTGAATAGAAAATCGTAGTTGCTTTTAGTTTGGCCTTTTAAATAATAAATGAGACGAGTCTCGCCAAATAAGATACAGAAGCTGCGGGGCCCTCAATAAACGGTTATAATAATTGTATAGACCTCGGGATGTGCCGTTTAGCAAAATTTCACGGCCTTCCCCAAATAATAATACGCTAGTCGCTTTAGGCGCGCTTTTAATAATTTACTTCCTTAAAATTCGGGTGCACATTTATGTGACCAAAATCCAAATCTCAACGGAGTCAAAATGTGTCAATAACCACAGGTTCATTGATGTGACGTGGTTCGAGATGCGTTTTCACGATGTTGCAATTCTCTTTCAAAAAATAATAATAATAAAAGCAGCTAAAAGTTAAAATTTGTATATAGGTTCAATATGTACTAAAATAAGATAATTAAGCCGAATACAACAGTTGAGCGACCGTGCTAGAACCACGGAACTCGGGAATGCCTAACACCTTCTCCCAGGTTAACAGAATTCCTTATCCGGATTTTTGGTTCGTAGACGGTAATACGGTGTCAACTTTTTCCTCGATTCGGGATTCAAACCGGTGACTTGGGACACCATAAATCTCTCAAGTGGCGACTCTGAATCTTTAATAATAATCTCGTTTCGATTGTCCTTTAATTGGAAAAACTCTCTTTACCACACGCCCTTCGCGAGGTGTAGGCGTTAAAAGGAGGTGTGACAATGTCCACTATTTGTCCACCCATTCTTCTTTGAATTGATTTTATATTTCACTTGAGAAATAAGTTCCAAAAAATAAGAACATTTTTCCGTCTTTTCTAGTGTATTATAAGCATGAAAGTCTTTTTGGGGACCCAATCTACAGCTTTATCACCAATGACATTTAATTGTTTGTGAATATCAAGCTTCCATGGTAAAGTAAGAAACTAGAGCAACCCAAATTATAGCTGGTTCGCTTATAACTAACTACCTATATCAATTCAAACGCCAGTCCAGGATCTGATTCATTGTAAGATCGGACAATATAAAACTTTTTGTAAATTATCTCTCCCTTTTCTTTTTTCTTATATCTTTCTTCCTTCTTTGCTTTCCTCTTCTTTTTGCCTTGTTGAATCGAGGGTCTATTAGAAACAACATCTCTATTTGCATTAGATATGGATAAGGTCTGCGTACAGACTGCCCTTCCCTGATCCCTCGTATTGGGATCAAACTGAATTTATTGTTGTTATTGTAATTAATTTCAGTGTGGGTGATTGAAATAAAAACTAGGAGACTAGAAGTCTCGATCTCTAGCGTTTTTGTTCCAAAATGTAACACAAGCGCATGTGCTTCCAAATATGTGGCACTAATCCGCTTAACTTGTCATGCCATAGAATGGTATCAGATACCAGAACATCCTTTCCTTTGACTCATACTCTATATATTTTAGTTGAATATAATTTTTCAAATATATATATATATATATATATATATATATATAGTAAGTCTATAAACGAGAAGTATGTGCAGTGATAATCCGCAATTCACTTAGTTAAATCTTAAATTCACCTTTGCATTATTCCTATTGGTAAGCAACATTCACTTCCAACCAAGAGGTTGCGAGTTCGAGTCTCCCCAAGAATAAGGTGGGAAGTTCTTGGACGGAAGGATGCCGGAGGTCTATTTGGAAACAACCTCTCTACCCCAAGGTAGGGATAAAGTCTGCGTACACACTACCCTCCCCAGACCCCACTAAATGAGATTATACTGGGTTGTTGTTATTATATTATTCTTATTGGCATAAGATAAGACCTATGACATAACATAAATTATTATCATGGAAAGCCACTACGAAAAAATTGTCTATTTGCGGCGATTTTATTACGGGTTTGTTATTAACCTCCCCAAATTGTATCTGATTAGGGGGTCTTGTTAACCTACGCACTTAAATTCAGTTTGCAGCGTTTAGAAACCTCCGCTAGCTTTAAAAATAAGACGCTAACAATAGAAATCTCTGCTAGCCTTTATTTTTATCTTTCCCTCTTTTTTCAGAAATTTTCGCTAACAATAGAAATCTTCGCTCTTCACGCTAGCGATTTAGGGTTCTCTTTCCAGATTCTTCCTCCTCCTGAAATGGCAAGTTCTCTTTCTGTCTTTAATCTCCCATTGTCTTTCACTCTAACGATTTAGGGTTCACTCTTAAGTTGCGATTTTAATGTAATATCCGATTGCGAAAATATTTTTGCGAAATATTTGTGCAATGCGAAAATAGTTGTGCGAATAGTCTCTGCATTGCGAATATAGTTGATATCCGATTTTAATTCCTTTAAGTTTGATATTTGTGTGATTTTAATGTGAATTTCAGCAATTACAACTCGAATTAAAGCGTGCTTGCCGTTGAATCTCCTGACAAAAGGTACAACTCGAATTGGAGCTCTTTTCCCTCTCCTTCGTAATCTGTTTATATCTGATTTTAGTTTCTCTAGGGTTCTGATTATGTTTTCCTAATATCTAAATTTCAGTAGTTTCTACATGTGATTTGATTTAGGTTTCTTTTCTCCAATTTATCTTCTGAACTCATTCTATGATTGGAAAAGAAACTATAAAGATTGAGTCGGTGTTCTCATATTGTTATTGTTGTGTTTTATTAGTAACTGGCTAATTGTTATTTATTTATGATTCAAGTTGACAAGTTGTTACATATTTTATTTAAATGCAAAGAATATCTGTATTCGAAACTCAGTTCACTAAACTGTTGACGAGGCTGCATCTGAATTAGTAAGTAAGGTTTTGAGCTGAATTTGTGTCTGTCTATACCTCTTGAATAAGACCAATAGATCTAATAGGGCATATTTGGTTCACAATAGATGTTCATATCCAGAGGCGGAACTCGAGGCGTGCTTTCATGTGTTTGCCCTATCGCAAATCTAGTGTCTAAGACAGAAGTCATCTTTAATGGAAACTAAATCTACAGTTTATTGTAGTTTGAAACTCTGTTTTCATATTAACTAGTATTAGTACTCGTGAGGATGTGCAGACATTAATCATGTCAAATATTTAAGTTATTTGGATTGTATGTAAATAATCTTAAAATTTACACTTTCTCAATAAATATAGATAATCATTGGATATTAACTACATAAAAAAATTAACAATTTCTTCTATTTTATTTTTTTCGATACCATTCTTGCCGGTGTCATTGGATCCTAAAAATAGTCCGAAATCAAAATAATAACTCATATTTATGGCAAAACAATCAAATATTGAGACAATAAATGACTCATTTGGATATGACTTAACTCTTTTACTACTACTTGAACTCTTATTTGGTGTGTTGATATCTCTTAAAAAATATTTCTTTCTTAAAATTTTAGTTTCTAAAATATTATTTTTCAATAATAATTATTTTTATAATAATTTAATTGAAAATATTATTTTTAATTCAAAGCTCATTTTAGTTGGCTATCTAAAAATATAAAAATTCTTGTAGATAGTATTTGCTTTACTCCATTTTGAAATTTGACATTAACCTTGTTAAATATATGAGTTATTTGAATTATATGTAAATAACCTTAACATTTAAAGCTTCTAAATAATTATGGATAATCGTCAGATATTAATTAAGAAACACTACATAAAAAAAATATTTTCTCAATTCTCATAGTGATAATTTTATTTTTGCACTATTCTCATATGTGTCATTTGAACTTAAAAATAGCAACAAAGTGAAATAATAACTCATATTTATGGCAAATCACAAGCGTTGACACGATATAAATGATTCTTTAATTGCGACGTTACTCTTATACTACGACTTGAACTCTTAGTTCGTATGATTTTATCTTTAAACAAAAATTTCTATTATGAAATTTCAATTTCTAAAACTTTATATATATTATAATAATTATTATCTTTATAATGATACAAGTGAAGATGTCACGACCCAAAATCCACTAAGGGTCGTGGTGGCGCTCGACACCGCGGTCAGGCAAGCCAACTAAATAATCAATTAAATTCTCTTTTTAATTATCTTTGAAATCTAGGATTTTTTTTCCTTCCATTTTTCATAAATAAAAAGGTCACTACTTCAATTCAAATTAAATAATAAACAATTAGTACAAATCTTTCGAAAATCATCCTAGAACCCGGTGTCGCAAGTGAATGAGCATCTACTGATAAAGAAAATAAAATACAATATCTTTCCGAAATACAGTGGACAGGGAATAAATATAATATGATGAAAGGAACAACACTAGCTGCGGGTCGCCTCGAATAATGCAGCTCACCTAGTCCCAGAATCATCCGCGCTGCCACGCCCGGAAGGCCACTAGAGTTACTTATACATGTGCAACAAAAATGCACAGAAGTGTAGTATGAGTACGTAATCAACGTGTACTCAGCAAGTATCCCGTCTAATCTCGAAGAAGTAGAGACGAGATAGTCAACTTTAACACTTACTAGTGGTCCAATAATAATATAATAAATGAGTGAGGAAATCAAGGATTTTATATAGCAGTTCTAACTCACAAAGCTGGTAAACACGCAATACACCTTCAACAAATAATAAGGTATTTTCAAGGTTCACTTTTCTTTATCTTATCAATTTATATCAAGCCACGAAGGGCAAATTTCGCGTTTAGAATTCTCAAGCAACAAATAACATGCGCAAATCACACCGAGATGACGGCCCGATCCAACAGAAATGTAAGTTGTGCACTGCCGAGGGTCGAACGGAACGAACCATAGATGCATCTATTACCCCGCTCGCGAATCATCCATGCGACGCGGTCAACATAAAATAAACAATCACCCTGCTCGCGGATCATCCATGCGACGGAGGTACATATAAAATACATTCTCAAATAGCCAATTATGAATTTATCGAGGAATAATTATTCAAATAAAACCAATTCTCCTTTAATAATTTTTTTAGAAATGAAGCTTAATCCTTTTAGAAATTCACTTAATAATTCAATGTGATTTAAGCAATTCAAGCTATCAATGGGTTAATAAATAATCCAAGTATAACATGCTTTTGGGTCCTAACTACTCGGATAATAGCATAATAGTATCTACGCATGGACTCTCCTTAACTTGTGCGTACGTATCCCCCACAAATAGGAGCACATACTCAATTATTTCACATATGGGGACAATTCCCTCTTACAAGGTTAGAAAGGAAGTTCACCTCACTCCGAAGATCCATAACCGGCATTCCACGCCCTTCCGAAAACTCTACTTGATGCACCACGCTACCAAACTAGCCAAATAACGGCAAACTAATGAGAATATACTCAAATACTTGTTAACAACCCAAGTTATACAAATTCCCAACTCCGCTTAGTGAAATGACTAAAATGCCCTCGGGCCCACGTGCCCGGATTCCAAAATTTCTCGAAAATATACTCTACCCATAACTTCACTAGCTCAAATATATAATTTACTCCTAATTCCATGCTCAAATTCGAGGTAAAAATCCAATTTAAAAAATTTCTAGGTCTTCCTACCAAAACCTCTAATTTCCTACTAATTTCAATGCTCAAATCCATATATAGTTAATGTATGTAATCGAAATAGGTGGGGATAACTTAACTCTTCATTGACGCTAAAAATCCTCTCTTGAAGCTCCCCAAAAATCGCCCAAGCCATGAAGAATATGAGAAAAATGGCCAAATCCCGATTTTTAAAACACCATCCTGCCCCAACTATTTTTGCACCTGCGGTCCATTGACCGCTTCTGCGGTTCCGCAGGTGAGGCCGCTCTACCGCATCTGCGATTCTTCCCAGGCCTTTCCTTTTCCATTTTTGTGACTCAACATCCACAGATGCGGTCCCGGTTCCTTGGAGCTTTTGACCGCATCTTCGGTCCTCCCTAGACCACCCATTCTCGCTTCTGCGATCCCTCTTCCACAGATGCGGTCCCGCTTCTGCGGAACCTTGATCGAATCTGCGGTCCACAAGACTTCGACCAATTTCACCTATGACTTCCTAGCCGCTTATGCGATGCCACACCCGTGGCCCCTTTTCCGCAGGTGCAGTTATGACAGCAACCAGATTCCTTCAGCTGTCCACAAATCCCATTTTCGATCCGTTAACCACCCGAAATCCATCCGAGGCCACCGCTACCTCAACCAAACCTACCAACCAATCCCAAAATATGTTACGGACTTTCTCGAGGCCTCAAATCATATCAGATAATGCTAAAACCATGAATTACACCCCGATTCAAGCTTTATGAACTTCGAAATTTCAAACTTCTATTTGTGATGTTTAAACCTATCAAATCACGTCTGATTGACCTCAAATTTTGCGCACAAGTCATATTAAACATTACGGACCTACTCCAACTCCCAGAATCGGATTCCAACCCCGATATCAAAAGGTCCACTGCCGGTCAAACTTCTCTAAAACCTTCAAATTTCTATCTTTAGCCAAATGGCTCCAAAATGAGCTACGGACCTCTGAATTCACTTCCGATCGTGCCCCCAACTCCAGAATCACCATACGAAGCTATTCATAGTCTCGGAATCCCAAACAGACATTGATAGCACTGAAATGCACTTCAAGCCCAACTTATGAAATTTCTTCTAAATTGCTAACTTCCACAATAGGCGCCAAAATGCTCCCGGGTTATCCGAAATCCGAACCGGGTATACGCCCAAGTCCGAAATCATCATACGAACCTTCTAGAACTTTCAGATCCTGATTCCGAGGTCGTTTACTCAAAATTCCAATCCTAGTTCATTCTTTCAACTTTAAGCTTCCGAAATAAGAATTCTCTTTCCAAATCGACTCTGAACTTTCCGGAACTTAATTCCGACCACGCTTACAAGTCATAATACCTGAAATGAAGCTGTTTATGGCCTCCGGCTGCTGAACGGAGCGCTAGGACTCAAAACAACCGGTCGGGTCATTACATTCTCTCCCACTTAATCATACGTTCGTCCTCGAACGTGCTGATAACTACGATGGAGTAGTCTGAAATCATTGTTTTAACTTCTCATGCACTTTCTCGTGCTACCACAATTCGGTTGAGCATATTAGCTCGATCAATTGTGAAGATATTCTCTTTTACTCAAGCAGATACGCCTAATGGCCCAATTCCAACATCCGAAACTCTGTCTGGCCTGTTTCCAACATGAGGCCACCATATCCATCACTACACGTTGTACCCAAACATGACTGCATAACTTAGCTGAATTCATACCTTGCATCACTTTACTCACCGGACAACCATAACATTTTCTGATCAACTTAGTCAAAATCCTACTAATCTAATGGTCCCATTGCACCCCATGACTTACACGGGTCTTACTCTAACCTTTACAATACCGCCACGACGGAAGAGATGTGCAGAAATTCATAACCAATTTCCGAGTCAACAAATCATCAGGTCTATACCCCGGACAAAAACCATCAACTCATTCAGGACCAATTAACAGTCTTATCTCCATAATTTACTTCATATACTCTCATTGCACTGGTCCTAAATCCAAAAATCTCGTCTCACCCAGTAAGAACTCTCAGGCAATAAGCCACCCCAAACATAATCAAAAGTCTCATATGATGCCACCATGTGCCAATAGGCCACCAATTCGAATGCGATACGAAAGGAAAACGAACTCTGGAAGGAATTACCTAACCCATGCACTAATACAAACTCTCCTTAGAAAACAGGAAGCAAGGCATACAAAATAGCATATAGAAAACTATACTTGACATCACACTATTGTGGCACGCAACCCGATCCATACAGCATAACCATGGCGGCATGCCACCCGATCCTCACAACATAACCATGGCGGCGTGCCACCCGATCATTACAATATAACCATGGCGGCATGCCACCCGATCCAAATAACATACCCATGGCGGCGTGCCACCCGATACACACGTAGAACTCACATAAGGAGATGCACATCTAGATAAATTTCTTATTACAATAAAACACCGAATCTCGGTCACAAGCACTCTAAGTGTATAGTACCATTCCCTAGGGAGACACATAACACTATAATCCACAACTCTAGCACAACTGAGGTGCAATACACGATCTGAATCTCAAGGGACATCCTGCTCATATAACCTCATCTCTATGCGAAACCCAACACGTAAGAAGTTTACCAAGCCGTCTTACAACTCCCACGGTGCAACGTATCACTACATGAAATATCTGACAATGAAATAACACCCTGACTACTCCATAAGGAGCGCATTACTGAAATGAACACAACTGGCCTGACATAGAGTCCATATTCACATTTAAATCCATCCACCGACCTCAAGTCGATCCTGATCATATCAAACTAAGCCAATAGCCTTTCAAGGGTCCATACTAAGTTTCCTCTTCTCATAACACACAAGAATAACCGCCATAACCGGAGTACTCATCCACAGTCCACAATCCAGTAACTGAGTGCCCTCCAGGCACATATTCTCAATTTAACGACATCATCGCAAACCTTTACACTTGGTTTAAATCTTTAATCATCAAAACTCCTTTCCTGCTCATCCGAGCCCGCGACATCCTTGTAAATACCGAACTGCAACTTTGGTCTTCACCTCAAATTCCATACTACTCACTGCACCCAACGTGCCAATATACGATAGGACATGCTTTTCATTATAACTCCGGAACCACTAAAAGGTTAACACTTCATCATATGAAAACCTTTCACTCAACTCACTTTAGTTGATCTATAATATCGCATGAGTAAATTCTCATAACCGTAGAATATGCAAATCTTTAAGTAGTGGTCTAAGCCATCATAGCCCTTCCGAAATCTCCTTCCACATAATAAGCTACAACAGTAGAATGCTTCAGAATAATATCAATTACGGCGGCTGACAAGCTTCAGATGCACCGCCACAAATCACTTGCATAACTTAATCACGCTGAAAAAGCTGATCTCTACCACCAACATGCCAACTAAATTATGGCTAACCAATCTATTTTTTTCAGTTCACCCCGATTGCCTTAGAAATAATACTAATTCCATGCAACACATAACATACTCCATCTGCACTCATCCCGAGTGACCTTGAATCATGAGACCATGCTGTTTCAAATCCCACGAACTGTTTCATATCTCTCAAATGCTATAACGCAAGTCAAAACATCATAGAACATCCAGTGCCTCTTCTCATAGGCTACTACCAATCTTGGTCACCGTACCTATAGGTTCGAAACCACTAGGCACCAAACTTGACCTCTTTGAATCCACTAGGGTCGTTGCTGAGAGCCACCCGCTCTGAATAGGACCCGAATATAGTCAACTCCATGAGTCTCCCATCACATGAATACCTTCTTGGCGAAGAACCCGCCGAATAACTTCCTTGGGAACCCACATCTATACAAGGCAAAATCCTGAATCTTTCCCCAAGTCTGGACATAGGCCAATAGGGCAAACGATAGCATACCTTTAATAATTTCTTTGCTCAAATCACCACTCATGTTCTTTTCCCGTGGCTGAAATAGTCCATCGATATGCTAATACCCAAAACTCTCGCGAGTAGTTAACCATGCCATCCAATCATAAGCGGTGGGACTCTCCCACTTAGCTTGAAGCCATCATTTCACAACTCTGGGATTCACCAAGATTCCCCAGCTTTCATCGACATAACCTTGCATGATCAATCGCATAAATCCTCGGATTCCTTCCGTAAAGCCCCATTCTTTTATACTCTGATTCACCCACTGTATTCGCACGGCCGATCTCTTTTCTTCATAACCGATAAAATTCTTCGCAGGACCCTCACCACCTACGCGACTGCTAACCTGCTCACTTGGGTAACCCACCTAGAGAAGGCTCTCCCCGGCATCTTTTAACACTGCTGCACAGGGTACAATCACTACGACATCAATGACCCATCTTGAGTCTGAGTTCACTCTCTAGCTGCACAGGTCCATTTACCCCTCGTGGACATCATTTAAGTGTGCGACAACCTCCTTTTAATTCAAATTCATGCTGCATACTTCTTCATTTAAGCGCCTCCTTTCCGTTATATTAAATCTCCGGCCGCACAAGAATCCCTACTTCAAATTAGATCCGTAGACCCCAATAACCAAGCATCAATATTCTCAAATCATTCCAGACTCTCCTTAAGGCGCATAGTCATCTCATTACTAGGCCCCTACGCAGCTCTGTTGCTCTCCCACTTTGGGCAAACTCACTTCTTTAATCAACTGCTCGGCCTGCGCTCCCTAAGCCTGGCCCTTTAGAAGTTTAAAACTCTGCCTAACACTTCCCACATGTCCTTCTCATCTTTTGCTTCTCCGTCATTGCCTTAATAAAATTTATCTTCATAGAACTTGAATTCACAATTTGCTACTAACTCCAACTTTTACGAAGGTCACCTTTCTCGCACCATCAACATTTGAATATTGATTAAATCCTAAACCACCGTGCCCTGCGATATTTGATAGTCGCATCTCCGATACTATTTCGCGATATCTTGCCCCAAAGGCGAATTGTAGAAGATCAAAACACCAACAAACTTAATACGTTCAATTAGGACAGCAGTACCCCATCATAGGAGAAAACTCCACCACGCTTGCAATTACCAAGTCTCATTACTTCCACCAGTCCACATCTGACCATCCTTAGTTCGATTGCCTTTCCCTCCCGGGAATAAAATACTGAATCTCTTGATTATGTAATGAGCAAACTTTCCTTCAAGTCATTCACTACCCCGACACGTAGGCAATCATCCTACCATCATATCCATACTACGGAACATTCGTTCATAAGCATCATGGCAACTTGTGCCTAACCTAGAGCTCTCAAAAGTACTATTGCTGAGCCGAAACAATAGAATATCCTTCCACAAGGCGATGATAATAGCTCAAATAACCCCGCAGGGGGAAACACCCACACCCCATTCGTAGTACTATTAAAATTCTTCAACTCTCAATTTATAACAAGCGCTTCACGTCGCATAAGATTGAGTAGGAATGAATTAAGGGCATACGCCTCCAAGGATCAAATCGCATGATAGGGAATCAAGAAGGGAAGTACTCCTAACAGTCCTGCAGCCTCCCGAGGATAAGTACAGACGTCTCCGTACCGATCTGCGAGACTCTACTAGACTTGCTCATGACTCGTGTGACCTTATGTCACGACCCGGATTTCCCACCCTCAGGAGTCGTGATAGCGTCTACTAATGGGAGATAGGCCAGCCAATTATCAAATACCTCTTTAGCGAACATCGACAATAATAACAACAATAAAGCATTTAACAATAAAGCGAAAGTCTCAAATATAATTTACTGAAAGAAATGCGAAAGTTTAACAAATCCTCTACCCAAGACTGGTGTCACAATACTCACGGACGTCTAGAGAATGCTAAATACAAGGTTCGAATGAAGCATAGAACTTTCTGCTACGGTACAATAATAACAAACCGGATGGAATGGAAAGGACTCCGGGCCTGCGGACGTCAGCAAGGCTACCTCGAATGTCCCTGGAGTGGAAGCTTGCTCCCAAAATGCTACTGCTACTCAAATGCTGCTCCTACACCTGGATCTGTGCAAAAAGATACACAGAGTGTAGCATCAGCACAACCGACCCCATGTGCTGGTAAGTGCCTGGCCTAACCCCGGCGAAGTAGTGACGAGGCTAGACCGGACTACCAAACAAACCTGTGCAGTTCAAATATATATACGCAATAGAAGAGAAAACAGAAACTTAACAAGTCAAGAGGGAGGGGAGCATGCTGTAGGGGCTGTAGCAGTTTAGAATACATGATAAATAAATAAGGAATGAAATGGTACAACTACAAAGTCAACGAGAGTAATAAAACAAATATGGCAAGGAATTTCCCTTCGTGCATTAATAATCAAACATGGCACGGAATGTTCCTTCGTGTAATGATAATCAAAACATGGCACAGAATGTTCCTTCGTGCATAAACAATCAAACATGACACGGAATGTTCCTTCGTACATAAATAATCAAACATGGCACGGAATGTCCCTTCGTGCATAAATAATCAAACATGGCACGGAATGTCCCTTCGTGCATAAATAATCAAACATGGCACGGAATGTTCCTTTGTGCATAAATAATCAAACATGACACGGAATGTTCCTTCATGCATAAATAATCAAACATGGCACGGAATGTTCCTTCGTGCATAAATAATCAAACATGGCACGGAATGTTCCTTCGTGCATTAATAATCAAAACATGGCGCAGAATGTTCCTTCGTGCATAAATAATCAAAACATGGCACGGAATGTTCCTTCTTGCATTAGTAATCAATACAATCGTGCACGGCATCACCTATCGTGCTTTATCTCTCAACCTCACCCAAATAGCAATCACAAACAATGAGGGGCGAGGGGATAGACAAAATTAATAGATGTCCCGGTAAGGGAAAACACAAGTAAACAGTCAAATCCCGGCAAGGGAAAATGCAAGTAAACAGTCAAATTCCGGCAAGGGAAAACACAAGTAAACAGTCAAATCCTGGCAAGGGAAGACACAAGTAGACAGTCAAATCCCGACAAGGGAAAACACAAATAAACAGTCAAATCCCGGCAAGGCAACAATAACAATAACTTTCACATCTCGGCGAGGGAGATAATCAAAGTACGTAAACAACCCAGCAAGGGAATAATCACATCTCTTTCTCTTTATTTCATTTCTTACTCAATAGTTACTTATCATTCGATCCAACGCTCCAAAGAGTTTACAAGTCATAAATTTCTTTCTCATACTCTTCACATTTTATGGAGTCCACCAATTTAACAAGGAAGAGTCACAACAAAACCAGAATAAGCACAATAAGGACTCACGGTCATGCTAGACACCGGGTATTGATACTCGTCACCATGCCTATACACCGTACTCAATATTTAGCAATTTAGCAAATAATATTCTAATCCTATTCCCTCAAGCCAAAGTTAGATCAAACACTTACCTCGGTCCAAAGAATAGCAATCAACTCTCCAATACCGCCTTTCCTCTACAATTTGACTCCGAAACAATGGTATCTAGGCATAACTAATTCAATAATATCAATTAGGGCTCAACAACATAATCCCATAGCCTAGAAATGAGTTTTCTAGCATTCTTCCAAAAATACCAAAATTCGACACCAGGCCCACATGGTCCAAATAGGAGGCTCGGACCAAAACCTAGTCACCCATAACCCCACGAGTTCAAATATATAATTTATTTTAAGATTCGACCCCAAATTGAGGTTGAATAACCCAAAATTGCCAAAACCCTAACTCTACCCAAAACGCTTAATTTCTACTTTGAATTCATCATTTAGGGCTAGGAAATTAGTGGCTAGATGAAGAAATTAAGAGAGAATGAAGTTAAGAACACTTACCTAAGAAGCTATGGAGGAAAAGGCTCTTCAAAATCGTCTATGGGGTGTTTGGGAGAAGAGTTCGGGTGCAAAAATGAGAACAATCCCGTGCTGCTACAGTTCTGGAATTAAAAATAATCACTGAAGGGATTTACCCTTCGCGATCGCGACATCGAGGTCGCGTTCGTGATGAAGAAGAACGGAGGGCATCGCGTTCGCGATTGAGAGCGCGCGAACGCGAAGAAGGAAAGCTGGGGGTCCTGGGAAAAATGGCCTACACGAACGCGTTGGCTTGTACGCGAACGCGATGGGAAAGGGGCTGGAAACTACGCGAACGCGGTCCAGTCCTCGCGAACGCGAAGAAGGAAAGAGGGCTGGGCCCTCAGGGGTTCATATCTCTACGAGAACGCGGACTACTGACGCGGACGCGATGAAGGAACAAAATGAAACATCGCGAATGCGTGAGGGGGAGTGCGAACGCGAAGAAGGATTTCACTGGGCAGAAATTGCAGAAAAATCTGCTACCATTCTAAGTGTAAAAACATCCCGAACCACCTCCAATTCACTCCCGAACCCTCGGGGCTCCTAACCAATCATACACACTAACTCAATAACACCCTACAAACTTACTCGAGCGATCAAACCGCCAAAATAACATCAAAATCATTGAATCAAGCCTCAAAACTCATGATTTTTCTTCTAAACTTCATAAACTTTCAAACTTGGAACTTATAGTCCGAAACACGTCAAATGACGTCCGATTTCGACCAAACTTCACAAAAAGTGCTTAACACATATTTAAGACCTGTACCAGGCGTCGGAACCAAAATACGAGCCCGATACCATAGTCGTTTATTCAATATTCATTTCCATTTTCCTTAATAATTTCAGAAAAACAATTTAACAGAAAAATTCTTTTACTTGGGTTCTAGAACTCGGATTTTGACTCCGGGCACATGCTCGAGTCCCATATTTTTCTACGAACCCTCCGGGACCGCCAAATTACGGGTTCGGGTCCGTTTACCAAAAATGTTGATCGAAGTCAACTTTAATCATATTAATATCAAAATTTTTGAAATTGTTTCATAGATTTCACATGTTTCAACATAAAAACTTTCCGGCTACGCGCGCGGACTGCGCACGCCAATTGAGGCAAGTATAAGTGTGGTTTTCAAGGCCTCGGAAGTGCGAAAAAAGAGAGAAATTCGGTGATGACCCTTTGGTTAGTCACACCTTAGGAACCTAGTGCTCTGATACCATGCTGTCACGACCCAAAATCCACTAAGGGTCATGGTGGCGCCGGACACCGCAGTCAGGCAAGCCAACTAAATAATCAATTAAATTCTCATTTTAATTACCTTTGAAATCTAGGATTTTTTTCCTTCCATTTTTCATAAATAAAAAGGTCAGCACTTCAATTCAAATCAAATAATAAACAATTAGTACAAATCTTTCGAAAACCGTCCCATAACCCGGTGTCGCAAGTGCATGAGAATCTACTGATAAAGAAAATAAAATACAACATCTGTTCAAAATACAGTGGACAGGGAATAAATACAATATGCTAAAAGAAACTACACTAGTTGCGGGTCGCTTCGAATAATGCAGCTCACCTAGTCCCAGAATCATCCGCACTGTCACACCCGGGAGGCCACTAGAGTTACTTATACATGTGCAACAAAAATGCAGAGAAGTGTAGTATGAGTACGTAATCAACGTGTACTCATCAAGTATCCCGTCTAATCTTGAAGAAGTAGAGACGAGATGGTCAACTTTGACACTTACTGGTGGTCCAATAATAATATACTAAATGAGTGAGGAAATCAAGGATTTTATATAGCAGTTCTAACTCACAAAGCTGGTAAACATGCAATACACCTTCAATAAATAATAAGGGATTTTCAAGGTTCACTTTTCTTTATCTTATCAATTTATATCAAGCCACGAAGGGAAAATTTCACATTTAGAATTCTCAAGTGACAAATAACATGCACAAATCACACCGAGATGACGGCCCGATCCAACAGAAATGTAAGTTGTGCACTACCGAGGGTCGAACGGCAGGAGCTATAGATGCATCTATTACCCTGCTCGCGAATCATCCATGCGACACGGTCAATAGAAAATAAACAATCACCCTGCTCGCGAATTATCCATGCGACGCAGGTACACATAAAATACATGGTCAAATAGCCAATTAAGAATTTATCGAGGAATAATTATCCAAATAAAACCAATTCTCCTTTAACAATTTTTTTTAGAAATGAAGCTTCATCCTTTTAGAAATTCACTTACTAATTCAATGTGATTTAAGCAATTCAAGCTATCAATGGGTTCATAAATAATCCAAGTAGAACATGTTTTTGGGTCCTAACTATCCGGACAATAGCACAATAGTAGCTACGCACGGACTCTCGTCACCTCATGCGTACGTATCCCTCAAAAATAGGAGCACATAATCAATTATTTCACCTATGGGGACAATTTTCTCTTACAAGGTTAGAAAGGAGATTCACCTCGCTTCGAAGATCCATAACCGACATTCCACGCCCTTCCGAAAACTCTACTTGATGCATCACACTCCCAAACTAGCCAAATAACAGCAAACTAATGAGAATATACTTAAATACTTGTTAACAACTCAAGTTATACAAATTCCCAACTCCGCTTAGTGAAATGACCAAAATGCCCTCGGGCCCACGTGCCCGGATTTCAAAATTTCTCGAAAATATACTCTACCCATAGCTTTACTAGCTTAAATATATAATTTACTCCTAATTCCATGCTCAAATTTGTGGTAAATCCAATTTATAAAAAATTTCTAGGTCTTCCTACCAAAACCCCTAATTTCCTACTAATTTCAATGCTCAAATCCATATATAGTTGATGTATGTAACTCAAAATAGGTGGGGATAACTTACCTCTTAATTGAAGCTAAAAATCCTCTCTTGAAGCTCCCCAAAAATCTCCCAAGCCATGAAGAATATGAGAAAAATGGCCAAATCCCGATATTTAAAACACCATCCTGCCCCAGCTATTTTCGCACATGCGGTCCATTGACCGCTTCTGCGGTTCCGCATGTGCAACCTCTCTACCGCATCTGCGGTCTTCCTAGGCCTTTCCTTTTCTGCATCTTCTCATCAACATCCGTAGATGCGGTCCCGCTTCCGCGGAGCTTTTGACCGCATCTGCGGTCCTCCCTAGACCGCCCATTCTCGCTTCTGCGATCCCCCTTCCGCAGATGCGGTCCCGCTTCTGCGGAACCTTGACCGCATCTTCGGTCCACGAGCCTTCGACCAATTTCACCTGTGAATTCCTATACGCTTCTGCGGCGCCTCACCTACGGCCCCTTTTCCGCAGGTGCGGTTATGACAGCAACCAGATTCCTTCAGCTGTCCACAAATCCTATTTTCGATCCGTTAACCACTCGAAATCCACCGAGGCCCCCGGGACCTCAACCAAACCTACCAACCAATCCCAAAATATATTACGGACTTACTCGAGGCCTCAAATCATATCAAACAATGCTAAAACCATGAATTACACCCCAATTCAAGCTTTATGAACTTCGAAATTTCAAACTTCTATTTCCGATGTTTAACCATATCAAATCACGTCCGATTAACCTCAAATTTTGCGCACAAGTCATATTCGACATTACGGACCTACTCCAACTCCCGAAATCGGATTCCGACTCCGATATCAAAAAGTTCACTGCCGGTCAAACTTCTCAAAAACCTTCAAATTTCTATCTTTAGCCAAATGGCTCCAAAATGACCTACGGACCTCCGAATTCACTCCCGATCGCGCCCCAATTCCAAATCACCATACAGAGCTATTCACACTCTCAGAATCCCAAGTAGACATTGATAACACTGAAATTCACTTCAAGCCCAACTTATGAAATTTCTTCTAAATTGCTAACTTCCACAATAGGCGCCAAAATGCTCCTGAGTTATCCGAAACCCGAACCGGGCATACGCCCAAGTCCAAAATTATCATACGAACCTGTTGGAACTTTCAGATCCCGATTCCGAGGTCGTTTATTAAAAATTCCAATCCTAGTTTATTTTTTCAACTTTAAGCTTCCGAAATGAGAATTCTCTTTCCAAATCGACTCTGAACTTTCTGGAACTTAATTTCGACCGCGCGTATAAGTCATAACACCTGAAATGAAGTTGTTCATGGCCACCGACTGCTGAACGGAATGCTAGGACTCAAAACTACCAGTCGGGTCGTTAAAGAAGATATTATCCTTAATTTCAAATTCACTTTAATCGGCTATCTAAAAATTTAAATGATTCTTTGGCCCGATTTATTTCAGTATGACTCCACTTTAAGTTTATCGATATCTTTTGGCCCAGAATTTAAATTTTTAATATCCTATATATACAAAAATTTTGTTCTTTGAATCATTAAATGTTAAATTTGTTGATTATTATTATAAAATATTACATATATTATCCTAAAATTGTCAAGTAGTTTATCTTTCGACACCATACTTGGCTTAACCTCAATGAAAACTACTCAAATTGCATTCCAATTCAAATTCAAATATCATATGAGTTGTTAGTAATAGTGATTTTTTTAAAAATGACACATAATATAAATTTTAAAAAAAAAATTTGAAGATATCCTTATCTTATAATGTATGTATTTGAGTTGAAAAAAAGACATTTGAAATTGATGAGATTAACTTTCAAATTTTTTATACCAACAAAGATGAAACATAAGAAGAAATTTATTGTCACCTTTTATTTCTCGTTTTTAGATCTTTCTAATATATTTTTTCAATATTTATTTTCTTTTATCTTATTTTTTATGTATTATTTCTGTTGTTACAAAAAATTAATTTATTTCACTATAAAAGGATGAGTTTTAATAAAAATTGTCTATAAATTTCATATTTTTCTTTTGCCTTTATCTAATCAGCTAAATAGGTACTCACCCGACCACTTAAATAAAAAAAATTGAATGATGTGTAATTTATACATAATTCATATATAATATTTGTATAATCTTGTGTTGTCGATATATTATCTATTTATATTAGCTATAAAAAGTAAACAATAATTATGGCTGGATATTTTGTAAATATTCCATAAGATTTTGATTTTTGAGTTTATCCATGATATAACTTCTATTATAATAATTTTAAAACTCCCTACTAACGTTCAAAAATATCTTGTCTTTTTATTATCTTTGAATTAAAAAAAGTAAAGAGATTTTTCGAAATAATTTGTTTTCATTTACAAAAAATATTTCACGTCATACTATCTTTTCTTTATATATACTCTTTGTTACACTTAAAAGCCGCTATAAAACTATTAATTATAAACTAATTTAACTCTTGTTGAGTTTGAACAAAAATACTTTTCACTTAATCTAATGATTCAAAACTAATATTCTTCAACAAAAAAAATATTATACCCTTGCAATATTGGCTTGACTACAGCTAAATGAAGGGGTTTCAGCTTATACCCTTCAATTTCTTGAATGTGCTAAATTAAAATTAATGACAGCAATTGTATATCCAAAGTTTTGTTATTTTTTTATGTCCATTTATGCAAATTGACTCTTCAAACAAATATTCTTCAAAAAGAAAAAAGAAACAACTTTTTTTTAAAATATTGACTGATTTTGTGATGTTTCTTTCTCCAGCATGTACGTTTACTTTATTATATATGTAAGTAAAGTTTTATTTGATTTTGTAAACTCTTTTTTGTTATTTAGATAAACATAGACGTGTACCCTATAAATTATATTTATTTTAAAAGAATTTCATTTTTTCCAAATCTAGCTACAATGTTTCAAAGAACTACACTTATAGGATTTTAAATGTGAAAGAATTTTATTGTTATATGGAATTTTTATTTTTTTTTTTGCTAGAGGCCAAGTTGTATTTAAATAATTATAAAAAATAACAAAAATTTCTTACATGATTGCATATGATCATTAACCGAATTAAGTATGATAACATGATAAAAAAGATAAATTTTATTTTTAATTTAAATTAGAATTTTAGAACTTTATCTATAAATTTAAAATTATCTTTTAATTCATATTCCATGTGTGTGTGTGTGTATATATATATATATATATT
>MU677312.1:197737-239863 GCA_026770625.1 Nicotiana glauca
AAATATATATATATATATATATATATATATATATATATATATATATTAGTTTAAAAGTGTTGGTTGTTTGGAAGTTAAGCTTTCAGTCTTATTTGGTGAATTGAGGCGTTGAGACATACTAAGTAAGTTTGGGTATTGGATTATGTGATTTCAGGAGATAGTTAGTCCTCTATTGCAGCTAGAACTTCTTGTACCTTGTCTTGAGTTTCAACTTTTATACATTGACTAAAAGAATTTTTAAAGATTAGCTTCAGGAAAACTGCTCTATACAATAGGTAAAATTAGACTAATAGTGTAAAAATTATTTATATTTTTTCAGTGTATATATATGTAAATTGTTAAATCATGTCTAAAGTTAGTAATGTTTGTTTTTCAGGGGGACTAGATAGTAGAATTTTAGCAGATCATGAGGCTTTAGTTTTACTTGTATATGTTTAGTTGCTTACAGTTTTGAGGTGGATGTATTCTCTATTCTCTGTGAATCTCTTCATAGATTAGTCACTGTGCAATACAGTCTTAAATACTATTCTTTAGAAGTTTGGATGGTAATGATTTTTGCTTGTTTCATACCTAGAGTTCCATATATAGATGCACTGTCTAGTCTCAATGTCCTAATAATGCTTATTTGATATCAACTGATGCCTACATCAAATAATGGAGATTAGTTGCTTTATTGGAGTTATTCTTGGTTTGTAGTTAAATCTCAAGGTTGGATGGAGGAGACAGGACTAGGCCAAAACAGGTCACGTGAGCTAGTAAATTTCTTGCTATCGACGTCAGTTCATATCTATCTCTGCACTTGTAATTCTGGACCCATTTTGTGAGTGTATTTATTAGGTAATTGTTGGCTGGGCCATGGCATTGGGCGTTTGATTGAAATCTGTCAGAGCAATCGTATATGTCCTTTTCTGGATATCTCATTTTATATCTTTACAATTTTCACACAAAAGAGAGAATACTTATACAACTACTATTATTCTGTATCATTGAGCTGACTTTCGAGTATCATTTTTGTGCCTTATGGGATTTCTTGTAGCATAAGGTGAATGTATTGCTAGTCTCTTGCTATTTCCTGGATTTCTTTAGGATCCTTAGTTACTTTAATTTGATAGCAGGTCAAGATCCTAAAATGTGTTGCTAAAGACAGTGTTTATATATCCTAAAGTGTTGTCAATTTTTTATGTACTTTTTTGAAGTGTCAGCATATTATACTGATTGTTTGGTTTCTTTAAGACTTATTTCAAAGACTCACAAAGCCTGTTCAAAAGGGATTTAACATTTGGTTGATAAGAATTCATAGCAATATTTGGATTCAACAGTAGGGTCTAGTTGCTGAAACTGGGAACTCTAAGCTTCAAACTAGCATTTCCTAATTCCCATGCCAATGACCAAAGGTCATAGCTTCCACATAGCTTCCTGTGTCTATAATTAAATTAGACATGGCAACCTGGATATAGTTTCTGTCACCCCTTCTTTTTTACACCCCTATCCCGAAAGATAATGTATAAGGGAATTTTTCCATTTAAAGTGACATTATTCGAAATGGGATTATTTATTCGATTTTTCAGAGTCGCCACTTGGGATAGATTTGGCTTTTGGTGACCCAAGTAACCGGTTTAACTTGAATCCCAAATCGAGAAAAATTTTCGACTTCCTAATTGGAGTCTGCGAACCAAAAATTCTAAGTAAGGAATTCTGTTGACCCGAGGGAATGTGTTAGGCGCCCCCGGATCCCGTAGTTCTAGCACGGTCGCTTAAACTATTATAAATGGCTAAAATCTGATTTTTTATACATGTCATCCTATAGTGCATTTTTTAGAATTATTTACCGCTTTTTAATTAATTTTAGGAAATTGAACGTCGTTTAAGATATGTTTTCGGATCACGTCACATGAAATACACCCGGATCCTCGACATATTTTATTCAACGTTTTGGGATTTGTATTTGGGTTGCATGAAATGCACACCCGAGTTTAGGAAGGTAAAATTATTAAAGAACGCGCCTAAAGCGACTAACGGGTTATTAACTTTGCGGGAGGCTATGAAAATTCGCTAAATGGCACGTCCCGATCTTCTAAATATTAGGAGTGATTAAAGAGGGCCACACGATTTGTGATTTTATTTGGCGCGGCGCACCTCGTTTTAATTTTAAAGGTCAGCCTAAAGGAACTACAATTTTCTATTAAGCATTTTCTCTAAAAGGGCCCTAATTAATTAGCATTGTCAATTACTATTGTTTGAAACACTTAAGGATTTCGGGCCTCAAGCTCAAGTCCACATTTAAACAAGAAGAAACTTCTTAATTCAAATGTGCTACTTAACTTGGAAGGCTCAAAACTTGTATTTAAATTTAAACAATAAAGAGATTTCAATTTATTTAGTGTCTTGGGCCTGAAGAGTTGGCCCAGGTGCGGAGAATTTCAGTAGGATCTCTGGCCGGCCTTGGCCCTTTGTAGAGGCCCAAATGGAGGATATTAGCATTAAAGGCCTCGTAGCTTATTGGGTCTATTGTCAATATAACTGAGTCCAATACAATTATTTGTGTTCATGAATTTTGATATCCATTTTTAACTTATGAATTAGTGAACAGGTGACCATTTTCAGAATTTGAGACAATTTAGCCTTAACAATTTGTCACGTACAGCAACTAAATGATTCAAAATAACTATGCTATGACAAACATTTGACTATTCATGATTCACCTGAATACGAAACCAAAATTGGATCATACAATGTGTCAAAACAAACTATTGAATGTTTCAATCCATATGTTGATTTTAAATCTATATTTCATGCTTGGATCTGGATTTGTATACTTTGAAAAAAAACGTTGTTAAGGCTTAATTCCAGAACTGTGTACGTGAGCCATTGATAAATTCCTGTGGCCAAGGATTTAACTATGATTCAGTATCTATTAACAGGGCATCAAATTCTAACTGAAATTGAAATATACCAAAAGCTATACTAAAAAACTATATTAGACAGTCCTATTAATACAAACTAAAAAAAATCTACACATTCCAATCACAACAGCCCAATACAGCCCAGTTTTAACTACAGAAATAAAACTTCGAATGCTAATGTGTGAACTAACATAATCTACAATAATATCCATTATACAGTCCCGTTATTCAGTCCAGTTATACTGTCCAGCTACATTCAATCAATATCAAGTACTACTACTACATAATCTAACATGTGAATTAACGTGTACAAAGGTAGGCTAAACATGAAATTGACATAAGAAGTTTGTCATTTTATTCAACAATCCTGATAAACTTATGGATTTAGTCCTTCATACATTATTTGAGGTTGAAGAATACCTGAAATTAAGGAAAAATGAGAGAAGGAGGAATGGTCAGCAGCAGCAGAATAAGAGCAGATGCAAAAAACTTCAGCAGGAAGCAGCAAAATCACATCCAAACCCCAGGGAATCGACTCAGGTAAATGACACTAGTAATTAACCAAAACTAAACTCCAAATAAACCCAAACAGACTTGGAAATTAACCCAGGAAAGCTTCTGAACTTCAGCAACCAAACACAAGGAATATTCAAGCCATTTTTATCCCTATCTAAGCTGGAGATTGAAATTAACAGCTGGAATTTGAAAGCTTCAATTGATTAGTATTTTTTTGGAGTTTTTCTGCTGTTTTTGGATTTTGAAGAACTAGGATCTAAAATAAAACTTTTTAACATCTAAGATTCAGATTTTGGTTTTTGAATTTTCAAAATTTAAATTTTCAGATGCTAAAAACTTGCAGAAACTTTTAGGGGGAATTTTTAGATGCCAAAACTTATGAAATAAGGCAGTGGGGACTGTCTTTTATAGGAAAAATTGAGGGAAGTTTCAGATTTTTCTTTTACACCTTTAGTCCCTCTTTTATTTTTAATATTTAGCTAATTATACCTTTATTTTCTGACTTGTTTCTCAAGTTACTGCCCTAAGTTACTAAAACTCTAATTGGAACCCCATCTAGAATGTGCTAGGGATTTCCAAATCAGTTATTTACAGTATTTTCTTCTATTGAATTATCTACACTATCCTTTTACTAGTCTGAATTACTAACTTAGCCTAACCTTGTTAACTAATCAAACAACCATAGTTAGTCAATACTAAACTAGAGATCAATCAGCTATAACCAAACAAAGTTTAAAATTTGAGCTAACTAATCTAATTAATTAAAATTGGACTTAACTCTAAATGAACACTAATATCCTATAGTCAAAACAGTGAATTAACCATTAGCTAACAAGTAAAAATGGAAACTAAAGTATAATTCATGTCAAACACACAATCATGCATCGAAGTCAAATATGTATCACACAGAATGGAAATTAGTTCTAAGAAAACTGGACAGAAAACAAAAAAATCAAATTTAACTAAACTACTCAATAAAAGTAAAAATTAGAGAACTAACCACTGAATTAAACCAACAACATCAAAAATTAAAACAAAATTTAAACTAAAATTCAGAAATCATGTAGGCAGAGTCAACCAGAAACGAAAATTAACTAGAAATCAAAAATTATGAGAACAGAATCAATTGTAAAAAAATTAAACAAGGAAGAAAGAAAAGAACAGAAACTCACTGATTTGGTCATCAATGAATTGAATTCAGATTGAGCCCCCAAATAAAATTATATGTTTGTTCTTGGTGAGAACAAACATATCATGTTATTTAGGAACTCAAATCGACCCTTGAACGGTCTTCAAAAATCCCAACAGTCTCTTATAAAACCCTAGATCTAAAATTTCGAGGATTCTGCTTGGATTTGAAAGGTTCTGATTTGGGATTATGGATGAGGAAGTCAAGGAGGCTATAGAATATGATTTTGGTTGGATTTGGAGGAGTTAGGGTTTTTGACCGGAGTTTTAATTCAATATTTGAGGAGTTTGGTGAGGATTTGAGGGAAAGGGGTTATAGATTTGAAGAGAGGAGAGGAAGGTAGTTCATGTCACGACCCATTTTCTCTAACAGGTCATGATGGCGCCCGACACCATTGTCGGGCCACCCGACTGCAGAATTTATGAATTAAGTTCTCATTTTACCTTTGCCAAAAACAATCATAATAGATTTCTCAAATTTAAAGTCAAGACCAGTAAAGATCAATAATGTAACCAAAAATAGTTATACAACCCCAAAATAAATATCTACTACTGTGTGTGCCAAGAACTGGTGTCACAAGTACGGGCATCTAGTAGAATATACAACAACATCCCTATCCTACTGTCTGAAATAAGGAAAGACAACAAAAATACAAAGAAGACTCCATCTGGCTGATGAACGACGTAGGAAGGGAAGCAGCTCACCGTAGAAGTCTCTGTCGCAACTCACTGGCGCGCACCAGACTTATAACCAGATGAATCAGCCTCAGACCCTGTACATTTAAGTACAGAAGCGTAGCATGAGTACATAAACAATATGTACCCAGTAAGTATCCCGTCTAATCTCGAAGAAGTAGAGACGAGAGGTCGACTTGATACCTACTAGGTCAAGATAATATCATAATAATTATGTACAATATAAAACATGGATAATGCAATTAAACAACAGTTACAATGGAGGTCAAAATCATGCTTTTAATCATATTTCTTTTATTGTTCCCCCTTCTTTCACATTCTTAGAAATAAATCATGAAATGGCTAAGCTCAAGTACATAAATCATGCGCAATCATGCCGAGGTCGACGGCCCCCTCCAACAGAATATAAATTGTGCACTGTCGAGGGTCGAACGGCCCGAACCATTGATGCATCTATTTCACCGAGGCGATCGGCTCGATCCACAAATATCAAGGAAACATCAAGAATGCGCACAAAGGCTCATTTATACACTAGGGAATCCTTACAAGGTTCGACAATATTCATATGATCACTTTTCATTCCTCCCTAGTCTCTAGCATATCATAAAAGATAATTCAAATAGAGGATATCTCCAATTAAGCATGATGTGGGTCCTAAACTACCCAAACATTTAATATCATAGTAGCTACGCACGGACCTTCGTCACCTAGTACGTACGTAGCCCCCGCATTTAATAGCAAATTATTATTTATTAGTCCTAAGGGGACAGTTCCCTCTTACGAGGTTAGAAAGGAGACTCACCTCACTCCGAAGCACACTTCCAGTATCAAGAACAAGCCCAACACCCTCAACGCGAAGCCGAACGAGCACAAAATAATTTAAACAACGTAAGAACTAGTCAATAAAGACTTACAAAGTTGAATTCTAGCTATTTAAGCAATTTCCTAACCCTTAACACAAATTTCCTAAACTCTGACACTGGGCCCACGTGCCCGGATTCCGAGATTTTTCAAAGAAAGTTGTTCTCTATAACCTAAGCATCACAAATATATGATTTCTAGTTTATTACATGGCAAATTACATGATTAAATCTTAGTTTTTATTAAACCCTAGGTCTAGCTCTAACCCCTTGATTTTACCAAATTTTTAGTGTTAAATCTACCTAATGTTTATGTATTTGAACTAAAAGTGAGTGGGGATTACTTACCTTGAAATGTTATGTTGAAACCCCCTCTTTGGAATCACCAAAATTGCCTAAGTGTTGTGAGAAGTGTGGAATAAATGAGCTTGAGCTCGAATTAAATGAAGTCCACTGCCAGCAATTTCCGGTTCTGCTGTCCCGCATCTGCAAAATGAGAGCCGCTTTTGCGGAATTGGGAATATTGGGTCGGATCGCTTCTGCGGTCTAGGGGTCGCAAGAGCGGAACCGCTTCTGCGGTCCGTGGGCCGCTTCTGCGATTTCCCAGAGCCTGGCCCCTTTTCGCTTCTGCGATAAGTTGACAGCATCTGTGGTCCAAGAATCGCAGATGCGGTTATGACAGAAGCAGCAAATCTCAGGCCTTTTTCTAAGTTTCCAACTTCACTCGACCCTTGACCATTTGACGCTCGGGGCTCCCCAACCCCGCCCGAATATACCGACAAGTCTGAAATCACGAGGCGGACCTACTCGAACCCTCGAAATGCTTAAAACAATGCTAATTCAAGGGATCAACCCCAAAATCAAATGAATCAAATCATTGAATCTTCAAGTTCTAAATTTCCTTCTAACGGGTCAAAACACCCTTAAACTACTCGGATTGACACCAAATTTTGCAGGTAAGTCTTAATTGATATTCGGACCTGTACCAAGTTTCAAAACTAAAATCCGAGCCCGATACCTAGGAAATCAATGATTACTTAGTTTATTTAATTCCTTAAAACTTCAAATTAACAATTTCACAAAAAAATTCACTACTCGGGTTAGGGACCTCGGAATTCGATTTCGGGCATACGCCCGAGTCTCATATTTTCCCACGGACCCTCAGGGATCGTTAAATCATGAATTCGGGTCCGTTTTCCAAGAAAGTTGACCGAAGTCAAACTTGGCCTTTTTAGAAAGACTTAAAGAAGCAATTGAACATATTCTTGCTCAAAACTCTTCTAACTTCCAAACCACCCATCCCCGAAAGTCATAAATTATTTAAAGCAAGTATGGGAAGTTTTATTTAAGGGAACGAGGTTCTAAAACGCAAAACGACCAGTCGCGTCGTTACATTCTCCACCTCTTAAACAAACGTTCGTCCTCGAACGGACATAGAAAAGTACCTGGACTGCTAAATAAGTGGGGATAACGGCTCCGCATGTCCTCCTCGGACTCCTAGGTCGCCTCCTCAACCGGTTGGCCCCTCCACTGGACCCTTACCGCAGAAATCCTCTTGGACCTCAACTGGCGATCATGTCTATAAACAATGGCAACTGGCTGCTCCTCATAGCCCAAGCTCTCATCTAACTGAATGGTACTGAAATCTAACACGTGTGAGTAGTCGGCATGATACTTTCGAAGCATCGATACATGGAAAATTAGATGAACGCCTGATAAACTGGGAGGTAAAGAAAGCTCATAGGCAACCTCTCCAACTCGCCTCAACACCTCAAAGGGGCCAATAAACCTTGGGCTTAGCTTGCCCTTCTTTCCAAACCTCATAATGCCCTTCATTGGCAAGACTTTCAAGAGAACCTTCTCGCCAATCGTGAATGATACATCACGTGCCTTCTGATCCGTGTAACTCTTCTGCCTTGATTGAGATGTGCGGATCCTCTCCTGAATCAACTTTACCTTATCCAAGGCATCCTGTACCAAATCTGTGCCAAGTAACCCAGCCTCACCGGGCTCAAATCACCCAATAGGAGAACGATAACGCCGACCATACAATGCCTCATACGGGGCCATATCGATGTTGGACTGATAGCTATTATTGTATGAAAACTCCGCCAAGGGAAAGAACTGATCCCACTGCCCTCCAAAGTCGATCACACATGCTCTCAGCATATCCTCTAAAATCTGAATTATCCGCTCCAACTGCCTGTCAATCTAAGGATGGAATGTCGTGCTAAGCTCTACGCGGTTCACCAACTCACTCTCAATAGCTCTCCAAAAATGGGAAGTGAACTGAGTGCCTCTGTCTGATATGATGGAAACCAGTACACCATGCAACCTGACTATCTCCCAAATGTAAATCTGAGCATATCTCTCCGCTGAATAAGTGGTTGCCACTGGAATGAAGTGGGCCGACTTGGTCAACCTATCCATAATAACCCACACTAAATAAACCTTCCGCAAAGTCCGTGGCAACTCAACCACGAAATCCATAGTTATGCGCTCCCATTTCCATTCCGGAATGGGCATCCGCTGAAGTAGGCCACCTGGCCTCTAATGCTCACACTTGACCTGCTGGCAATTCAAATATTTAGCAACATACTCCGCAATGTCCTTCTTCATCCTCCGCCACCAGAAATATTGTCTCAAGTCACGATACATCTTCATGGCACCCAGATGAATGGAGTACCTCGAATTGTGGGCCTCCTCTAGAATCCTCTCCCTCAAGCCATCAATATTAGGAACACATACACGGCCCTGAAGCCGTAACACACCATCCTCGCCGATAGAAATATACTTGGCACCTCCCTAAAGTACCGTCTCTATGAGAACCGCCAAATATGGATCATCGAACTGTCGGGCCTTAATCTGGCCCAATAACGAAGACTGAGCAACCACACATGCTAGAACTAGGCTGGGCTCCGAAATGTCCAACCTCACAAGTCTATTAGCTAAAGACTGGATGTCCAAAGCTAATGGTCTCATCTTAGCAGGAATGAATGCCAAGCTGCCCATACTCTCCTCCTTTCTGCTCAAGGCATCCACGACCACATTCGCCTTACCTAGATGATAAAGAATGGTAATGTCATAATCCTTTAGTAACTCAAGCCACCTGCGCTGCCTCAAATTAAGATCCCTCTAGTTGAACAAATGCTGCAAGCTGCGATGGTCTGTATAAACCTCACATGACACTCCATATAAATAATGCCTCCATATCTTAAGAGCATGAACAATCACTGCCAACTCTAGATCGTGCACAGTGTAATTTTTCTCATGGACCTTCAGCTGACGTAAAGCATATGCAATAACTCGCCCCTCCTGTATTTGAAGGGTTTTGGTTTGGGATTATGGATGAGGAAGTCAAGGAGGCTATAAGGTATGATTTTGGTTGGATTTGGAGTTATTAAGGTTTTGTCCGGAGTTTAAATTCAATATTTGAGGAGTTTGGTGAGGATTTGAGGGAAAGGGGTTGTAGATTTGAAGAGAGGAGAGGAAGGTGGTTCAGAGGTGTTAATTTGATAGGGAAAGGGTGGCGGCGCTGCCGTGGGCGGCAGAGGCGGCGATACTGTTTTTGAAGATTCGAGAAGCTGGGTGAATATTTGAAGGGAATGAGGTATGGATTCGAGATGAGGGGGGAAAGGAGGTCTAGGGGTGTAAATTTCATGGCCATTGGAGGCTTGCCACCGGCGGACTGCGGAGACGATTACCGGCCGGCGGCAGACGGCGGAGGGCGACAGGATGGAGAGAAAATGAGAAAACTAAGAGAAATTGAGTTGATTTAGTCATTTTACCAAGCACCATCGGCGCATCAGCGTGCAAATTGGATAAAGTTACCAATATTCATGCGAAAATCTAACATGAAACTATCTAAAACAACATAGGAAGTAGCAGATACCACAAAAATACCATGAGCAATAACAGGGCACATCTTGAAGGAGGAAAAAGAAAAAGCAAGATAAAAGAAAACTTACCATAATTTAACAAAATAAAGCACACACCAGAAATAACATGGATCCAAATTGAGAAATTTTGGAATATGAAGGAGTGAATGTGAAAATTAGACAGAACAAACAGTAGAGAAGGAGGAAACAATAATCACTACAAAAATGAAAAAAAATCCAGCACATTTCAGGTGAGGATTCGCAATACTCGCTGGACAATCTTCACCATTTCTGTGATAAAATAATCTTTACAATTAACAAAAGAATAATGCTAATGATACCAAAATTGAGTATTGACGCAGGAGTAGTTTCTCCGATTGAATATGAAGCAAGAAGCCCTAGGCAGAAGGCAAGCATAAAAGAGGAATATTGAAGAGAAAGATGAACTGGTAGACTAAAAATGAGATGAAAATAGGCAATGAAAATTCTAGATAGTAAATATCACATACAGAAGAAATGAGGTGGCAATTCAATTGATGAATTGAAGGACACGTAAGTATATAAATCAAAATGCCAAAACTGCCCTTATAATTGAATTGAATTTCAAGAAGCAGCCAGGTCGGAACCCGAGCTCTTCTATAATATAGTAAAGTAAAGTAAAGTAAAATAAAGCAAAGCATAAAATTCCGTCTTTTATGCCATTAATAAACAAATTGAGGGTTGAAGCTGCTGCCAAATAGAATTGGCATATTTCGAAGATATATTGCGTTATGATTAAAATTTTAATTTATGGGGGTTAAACCGCCGGAAAATAACTTTCGTTAAACGATTACGGCGGGCTGTAAAAAACTGTCACAAAATGATATCGGCAAACCTTACAGCTAGGGTTTTGAAGACCGCCGCGATATCAAATAATGGAGGTTATTGACCGCCGCAAAATGTGAAAAATACCCTCCGCAAATAGGCTATTTTTTTGTAGTGAACTTATCTGAAACGAATTCAAAAAGTACAAGATAAGAGCAAATGAGGCACTACTCTTCTAGCTTGTTTGGCCGGAGCTTCTTTTATGTTAATAGTATTTTTTTTTTCGAAGTTAAGGTGTTTGGTCAAGTTTTTTGATGGAGAAAGAGTATTTTTGAGTAGAAATAGGTACAATTTTTGAAAAAAAAATAAAACTTTTTCCTAAAAGTACTTGTGAAAAAAATTCACGTAAAAGGACTTTTTAAAAACTTGACCAAACACTAATAGTTGCTTAAAGTATTTTTTAAATTAATAAGTCAATACTAATTTATTTTCACCAAAGTACTTTTTAAAAAATTACTTTTAAGGAAAAATAATTTTTAAAATAAGATAATAATAGAAACTTGGCCGAAAAAGCTATTAATCCATTAAAAAAGAAAAAAAAATACAAAAAGAGAAGGAAGAACAATGCTATAAATGTGTTATATTCGGGCAACTTTTTTGGGACCGGTTTGCTAATCGGCCCAAAGCACACTCGTGGAGGCCAGAAAGTTCTCTTTCCCATGAGAGAGTTCCCTAGGATACCGTGTACGGTAATTTTGAGACGTTACAGATATCGCACTGCTTTTTTTTTTTTTTTTTTACCCCTCCCAAAATTGGAGGACCTATACTGTTTTCACACTTTTCCTCCAGCATGACTCGAACGCAGGACCTAACGATCGTAGGTGGAGGTGCTTACCAACTGAGCAAGCCTCACTTATCATATCGCACTGCCTCATTTCCCTTATTTCTGTATCTACATTGTTCAGCTATTCATTTTTATCGTTGAGCTAGTTTTTAACATGTAATTTTTTCGGTTCATACTAAGTGATTAACTTGCTTTAAGCATATTAATTAAAAAAATATTAAATTCTAAATGAAAATAGTTAGTGTGAGTAAACTTGTACACGATAAAATCAAAGGACTTAATTTTCCGTTGTTGAGACATTCCGGAAGCATGCCTCGGTGTTTCGAGGGTAGGAGCTCGTGATCGCGTCCTCGACCTCGGGGTTTCGTCGAATCCCAACTCGGCGGAAGCAAAGGACAAAGCCAGGATAGAGGAAAAAAAACCCCTAGGCACACAGCTATATCTGACAGACCCGACTTATCTAGAGTCTATGCTGTGGCATCTTGTCAATCCATCCCATCAGTGTGCTTTGCATTTATTATCCATATACTTGTAACTAAGACTCCCCTCCTATATAAAGTGGACTCGCCCCTCCTTGCAGGGGGCTGATGTTGCCCTATTTTCTCCATAAGCGCAATAATATCTCTCTCTCTTTTCTTCTAAGCCATTTGTTCTCATTGGCCCGAGGCCACCTCGCGTTCATTGTTTTCTTGCTTGTTCTACTCCCGTCTAGCTATACAATGGCCATAAAGAGCCTCACTTAATCGTATTTTTGCTTGTTATCCCTTCTCCGAGACGATCCCGGCTCGAGCCTCGGCCCCGAGGCCCCCATCGATCTGCTCCACGCTCGGGCAACAGGCCCCTTCAGTTTGCTTACTGCCTTGATTCAATTCGTATTTTATTGTTACACTGCGTAATCTTAATACAAACTGTCCTCAAAACTAGCTTGTGAAGAAATCACGTATTTTTAGAATCCCATTTATAAATTTAATTATTGCAAAACTATCCTCCATTAAATGTTGCACCATAGTTGTAGTAACACTTACTTCTCTTCTCAAATGTGAGGGGTTAAATGACTTTTTAGAGATACGCACATAAGGGTGAGTTTGAAAAAGTAAATTGATTTTTTTATTGATTATATAAATAAATATTATTGGTCAGTTATTGTGGATCAAAAAAGTAATTGTTAATTGTTGAAATTGAAAATCTTTTTTGTTAATAGAATTCACTCCTTCTAAATCAAAAAATTACATGAACTAAGATTAAAAAAGAAAGAAGAAAAGTGATGGTTAAAGATTCACAATGGGAGGAAAGAGAAGTGCGTAGGTTGTTAATTTGTCGAGAGCCCTCTAGATATTTTTCCATTGATTCTCCACATGCCTAAGGAAAACCTTTATTCTGGATTGACTTTGTGCTGGCCAAATAGTGACCTTTTGGCACTTTTTCATTTTTTTAATGCGGTCCCATCAGAATCCATGAGAAGATATTGTACTTATCCCAATTATTCTTTCAAGAGCGTGGCATAAATTCCTTCACTCTTTTTCAGCTCCTGTCCTATTCACTTATTATGTCATCTCTGTTTGATATGCAACAAGCAACATTAATTTTATATAGTTGAGATACATTAATTTCCCTCTCTCCAGCTAATTGTATTTAAAGTTCTGGGTTGAAATATCAGGAATAATGCTCAAACGTACTGTATTTTACTATATAGCTAAAAATGTTTACAACCTCATGTTGATCTGTCATCAAGAAATTTCTAATGAGATTAAGGATTCCCAAATATTATTGTTAAGTTACGTGTATTTTTGTATTTTGATGATCTAACAAATTTCTTAATGAGAATCATATTGGGAACCTGTTACACATCCTCAAAGGGTTTAAGAACAAAAATCTTAAGTCAGTCACAAGTCCCAACAACTTGAGTTAAAGAAATGAGGGAGGGAACATATGCCCATTAGGTCCTCTGATGATAGAACAAATCAACTCTCTACAACTATTAAGTCACTGCACTGTTTTCTACACACGCAGCAGTGTAGCAGTCACTTCCTTGAGTATGCTTTGTACCGGATAGATGCATACATCATCCTAATAACCTCGCTTGTATGTTACCAACATGAGGCAAGGGAAATCGCCACACTTGCATTATTTTAAACAATCAATTATCTCTCAAATGAGCTGAAAAACTTCAAGTCATTGAAGGACAAAGCAACAATGGCCAAGGACCAGATCACATTATCAAGTCTATCATATGTCCTTAGTATTGTTATGTCTTTGTTAGTATCATTTATTTGTAACTCCTACCCAGCTTACTTAGCCTTTCTGTAGGAGATCTTTTGTACAATCATAAATCATGTGTTTGTGTTTTGGCTAGAGTCAGTCAAAGTGTGTGCTTTGTAATAGAGTTATTACAAAGAGGCTTGTAATTGAGTTGTTACAAGTAGGTAAAAAATTAAGAGGCTAATTCCTAGACTACAATAAGTTGTGATCTAAAAGTTTCTCTGTTAGTGAAGTTGAAATCCTACGAGGGTAGGTCGTGATTTTTAATTCCGTCAACTGGGAGTTTTCCACGTAAAGCTCTATTATGTCTTTTACTTACTACTGTGTGTGTGTTCTGTGGAAACTGATAGAGGACCAGGTTCTCTATATAGTTTAGTGGACCCTAAATTTACATTAATTGGTATCAGAGCAGGTTCTTTCTACAAGGCTAACACCTAGAAATGATCCACATTGATGCTCCACCAACATTAAAGAAGGTTAATCAACCTACAGACCACCAAGATTCAATGGACAATATTACAGATGGTGGAAGACAACAACACATGATTTCATCATGACTGAGGATTCTGAGCTCTGGGATGTCATCTGTGATGGTCCCTTCGTTCCGAAGACCATTAGGGAACCAACAATGACCGTTCAAAAAATAAGGAAGGAGTACAGCGATACTGACCCCAAAGCTATAGATGAAAACTCCCGAGAAAAAAAATGTTCGTCTATGATATTGGTCCATATGAGTATATCAGAATCATTGTTTGTCAATCTGCCAAAGAGATCTGGAGGCTCTCCAAATAGCACATGAAGTGACAACTCAAGTTAAACAGTCAAAGATTAACATGCTCACTATTGAGTATGAACTATTCAAGATGAAACATGATGAGTCCATTCAGCACATACATACTTGATTCACCTCCATCATTAATGATCTCCACTCTCTAGGAGAAATTATTCCAAGAAACAAACTTGCCAGGAAAATACTTAGCGCATTACCTGGATGTTGGTAAAACAAAGATAATGCCATCATAGAAGTAAAAGATCTTCAAAAGTGACCATTGATTAACTCATTGATAATCTGAAGACTTATGAAAGAATAATAAGGACCATTAAAGAAGAGACCTAAAAAAAGAAAAGAACCTGGTCCTCAAGGCAGACAACAATAACTCAAGTTGCAAGGATGCTGATATGGCCTACTAGACAAAGCGATTTTAGAAAATGGTTCATGTGAATGGAGGCATTCCAAAAAGTGGCAGCTCCAGCAAACCAAATGGTTATGACTTGGGTCATAAATGTGTGAAGACAAGATAGTTCATCAAAGATTGTCCTCTACTCAATCAAGACTAGTACAAGCACAACACAGACAGAACATCCAAGAGAAATCCAATTCCTGATAAGAGATTCAAGAGAAAAGATGTTGCTGATAATATTGTAAAATAAGCTCTTGCTGCCTGGGGAGATTCCTATAGTGAATCTAGGAAGATGATGAACAAGGTGACACCTCCATGATGGCAGTTGAAAGAGAAGAAACTGAGTATGACTCTATATTTTGCCTAGTGGCAAAATCTGGTGATGATGAAGACGAGATAAACATTCTAGACGTTCAAAGAAATTTGAAGTCTTACTCAAAAGAAGCTTATATCCTTGGAAAATATTTTAGTTGATGCTTATCATAATCTTATAAATGATAAAAATGTATTAACTGTGGAACAAGGAGAGGTCGGATATGAGAGAGAAAATATGGTAGTCGTAGTGGTTGACCTAAAAGAGGCCATTGAGGTTTCTAAAGAAAGAAAAATATGCCTAACTGAAAGAACTAAAAACGTAGAGCATGAGAGAGATGACCTATTGGTAATAGTTGTGGATCTAACAAAAACAATTAAGGAATTAAAAAAGGGAAACAGTTCTGGGAACATCCGAAATGGAAAGGAAGTTTCAAGTGAGGCTCACATTAAGCTTGAAAATGAGCTCAAATATGTGAAATCTAGTCTGTGTGTTGAACTTGAAGGAAACAGACAACTTCAAGAAGATCTAGGCAGAGTTAAAAATGACCTAGAAAAATCTCTAAAATGGACTTGGTCCTCTGATGCATTCACTGCCATATATACATGCAACAAAGGAAACATGCAGGAGTCGGGTTCAAAAAAGAAATGATTTCCAACAATTCACATAGTAAGTATGTTACTGTCCTTGATAACTAGCTTTGCACTCACTGTGGCAATACGGGGCACTTTAAAGAAACTTGTAAGGTAAGAATTTTGTCCCAACAGAAAAACAAAGTTTTGGTTGAAAAGGTAACTACTGCTAAAGAGCCTATTTCCTCCATCAAAAACCATGTAATGCATGCTTGGACAAGAAGTTTAATTCGCCCCTTTCCTCACTACAAGTGACCCAAACTTGTTTGGCTTCCTAAGTCTAATCCTTGTTATTCTTATACAGGGAGTAGCCAAAGATGGTATATGGATAGTGGTTGCTCTAAATATATGACTGGAATAATTGATGATTTTCTTTCACTCAAAGCCCTACAAGGAGGGAGTGTGTCCTTTGGCAATGACAAAAAGAGATACATTTTGGAAGTAGGAAGATTTGGGAAGACACTCACTCATTTAATTGAGAATGTGTACTATGTGAATGGCTTAAGATATAGCCAACTGAGTATCTCTCAAATACGTGCACAGTCACAAATCTTGTGACTAGTGAAGTGGTTTTGTTGGCCAAAAAGATTCAAAAATATCTATGTTGCTGATTTTGAGTCTTTGCATAATGGTGATATCACATGTTTGAGTGTTGTTGATGATGATGATGAGCTGTGGCATAGTAGATTGGGACATGCAATCTTTTCATTGCTGAACAAGTTGGTAAAGAAGGACCTGGTGTGTGGGATGCCCAAGTCAAGGTTCAAAAATCACACGGTGTGTGATGTATGCGTAAGAGGAAAGCATGTTAGGTCCTCCTTCAAGCTCAAGAATGAAGTAAGCATCTCAATCCCACTTGATGTCCTCCATATGGATCTATGTGGACCTATTAGGTTGCCAAGTGGAGGAGGAAAGAAGTACATTTTTGTAATAGTTGACGAATACTCCAGATTCATACGGAACTTGTTTCTCAGAACCAAGGATAAAACCTTTCCAGTATTTGTTGCCTTTGTGAAGAAGATTCAAGTGAAGATGAGCCATAATGTTGTAAGTATAAGGTCTGATCATGGAACAAAATTCGACAAATTTTGTGCTGAAAATGGTATAAGTCACAATTTTTTAGCTCCCACACACCCCAACAAAATGGTGTTGTGGAGAGGAAAAATAAGACTCTTGAAGACATGCCAAGAACTATGCGATTGACAATGGTGAAGCAAAAGGTGTTTGGGAAGAGGCAATCAACACTGCGTGCTACTTGGTGAACAAGTGCATGATCAGGTCCCTCCTAAGAAAAACTCCATATGAATTGTTGAACGGGAGGAATCCCAAGCTAACTCACCTAAGAATGTTTGGATGCACATTCTTCATTCTCAATAATAGAAAGGAAGTACTGTGAAAATTTGATGCCAAAAGTGATGAAGGAATCTTTATTGGATATCCCTCGCAAAGAAAAGCATATATAGTCTACAACAAAAGGACTCAATGTGTTGAAGAAAGCATACATGTAATGTTTGATGGATCATACCACTTATGTGGGAAAGATTCACATGATAAGATTGATCAAGACGGAGAGCAGCCGAAGGTTTCTGGAGAAGTCATTGATATGGAAAATAGAAAGGCTGATTTGATGAGCCAAGTCAAGGAATCCATCGAAGAAATTTAATAGAACCTTCCGTTGATACAGAAGAGTCGGGTTCCTCCATCACAATACCTAAAGCAGAAGACAGAGTTGCTGATGCCATGCAAGGAATCCCTTATGCTTAGCAGAGAAGTTGTACTCACCCATCCATTGATACAAACAACGGATCTCATTCTAAGGAGCTTGGATCCTCACACAATAAGATTCAAGTGCCTAACTAGAAGCAAAAAACCCATCCATTGATGCAAACAACGAATCTCATTCTAAGGAGCTTGGATCCTCACACAATAAGATTCAAGTGTCTAACTAGAAGCAAAAAATTTCACATCCCTCCAAAATGAGATCACTCCTCTTGATTTAGGTGTTCAAACCAGACCAAGGACAAGAAACTAATTTGCCTTCTCAGGTTTCCTTTCTCAAATGGAGCCCAAAAATATCAAGGAGGCATTGCAAGATGCTGGCTGGATTACTGCTATACAAGATGAACTCCATCAATTTGAGAGGAACCGCGTATGGTAGCTGGTTCCTCTACCCTTTGAGAGAATGGTCATAAGAACCAGGTGGCTATTTAGAAACAAGCTTGATGAGTTTCAAAATACAACAAGGAACGAGGACAGGTTAGTAGTTCAAGGCTACAATCAAGAAGAAGGGATCGACTCTGATGAGACTTTTTCCCCAGTTGCTTGAATGGAAGCCATCAGAATCCTTATTGCCTTTGCATCTCATAAGGAATTCAAATTGTTACAAATGGATGTTAAAAGTGCATTTATGAATGGATACAAGACATTATATGAGTCGAAACAGGCTCCTCGTGCATGGTATGAAAGGCTATCCAAGTTCCCTCTTAAAAATGGCTTTCCAAGAGAAAAAATTGACAACACCCAATTTTTGAAGAAACGGGGGAGGAACTTACTCATTGTGCAAGTTTATGTTGAAGACATCATCTTTGGTGCAACAAATGACTGCTTGTGTGAGGAGTTTTCAAAGCCCATGGGAAGCAAGTTTGAAATGTGCATGATGGGGGAATTAAATTTTTTTAGGGTTGCAAATTAAGAAAACCCCTAATGGAATAATGATAAGCCAACATAAGTACATTAAAGAACTCTTGAAGAGAATTGAGATGGAAAGTTCAAAGATCGTTGACTCCTATTGCCACTGCCACTCGTTTGGACAAGGATGAACCTAGTTCTCATGCGAACGAAACCATGAACATGGGTATCATAGGTTCACTCTTGTATCTCATAGCTAGCAGACTTGATATTGTATTTAGTGAGGGATTATGTGCTAGATTTCAATCCAGTCCAAAGGAATCTCATCTGAAAGCTGTCAAGAGGATTCTAAGGTATCTCAAAGGAACGTAGGGCCTGGTTCTCTACTACCTTTCAGGAGACAATTTTGATTGTATTGGGTATGCTGATGCTGGTTATTTGGTGGATAGAAAGAGCATATCTGGAATGACTCACTTTCTAGGGTTATGCTTAATCTCTTGGGGGTACAAACAAACAAAACTCTATGGCTCTTTCAACCGCAGAAGCTGAAATATGGCAGCTGCCTCTTGTTGTGATTAACTATTATGGATCAAGAAACAACTGGAGGACTTTGGTGTGTTTTAGGATTGTGTACCACTACTAACATGATGACACAAGTGCTCTCAACATAGCAAAGAACCTAGTTCAATATAAGCGAACAAAGCGCATTGATGTGCGACATTATTTTCTCTGGGATAATGTTGAAAAGGGCCTCATTTGCTTGAAGTTTTGCAAAATAGAGGACCACGTAGTAGATATCTTCACCAAAGAGTTGAATAGAAAGCATTTTGAAAATAATTGATTTTGGGGTTGATGAAATCAAACTGAGTACTAGGTCACTCAATGATTCGCTATGAAAGAGTGAACATGTAAAATGCTAAAAAGTGTTTTTTGGAAAATTCTAACTCATCTCTATACCGTTATAGTAAACACGCATGGAATTTATAGAGTGAACAAGCAACTAATAACACTACATCTAAGTAAAAGGATGAAGCTCTCTTTTACAAAACTCGGTTAGGGAATCTGGTTCCCTTGACTCAGGTTAGTAGCTCTTCTTACACTGATGCACACCTTAAATGGCTATAAAAGTTCCACGTCATTAAAATGTTTCAGTCTCTCTCTCTCTCTCTCTCTCTATCTCTCTCGCTAATATTCTTAAAACCCAAACGTCACACCCATTTGCAATCAACCTATCTACCAAATATGTTACACCCATTTGTAACCGGTCCCTCACAATCTCTAAATAACCCCTAAAAGCGTCTTTTTCCCAACAATCCATATCAAAGACACAATATTCTCTTCTCTTTCAAAAGCAAACCCTATATTTCTTGTGCCTTTACTTCCAAACTCTATTATGTCTCAAAATCCAGAGCTTTCCAGTACTACCAGTGCCATTCCCATTGTGACTTCATCTTATGAAACAGAAGAGTTTGCGTCTAAGTCTCAAATGTCACCTAGTCAAAACCCTATACCAGACCAACAACCACATACTGGATCTTCTCCAACCCAGTTGAGTTCTAGTTATCACCGCAGTCATAAGACTCAGAAACCCAAGAGATTTGTTGCTCCATTCTCTCCTTCTACCTCACCGAAAAAAATGACAGATGACGAAACAATAGATAGAGACGAGGGACAAGAAGTCTCGAATCAGAAGGTTGGGGAAACTTCTGAAACTCAACAAGATATGGTCGGAAGTGGCAAAGTACAAGTAGAATATAAGGGTCCATCAAACTAATAGAGAGCCAGGTTATCTATCAGGTTCAACAGAAACACGCACACTCCAATAAGATAAGAGGAATTTTTCATGGAAAATTCCCAGCTCAACAAGATTAAAAACCACGAACTACCCTTGTAGGATTTCAACTTCACTACTGAGCAACTTTTAGATTATAACCTATGCAACCTAGGAATTAACCTATTAATCCCTCACTAACTTGTAATACTTTATTACAAGCCTCTTTGTAATAACTCTATTACAAAGACTTTACAACTCGACTAACTTTAACCAAGGCTCAAGCACAAAGGTTTAAGATTTACAAAAGTTTCCGACATAACACTTCTGAACAAGCTACATAGGAATTAAAATTGAAGAACTAATGGAAAGTTACAACTCTACTAAAGAAATACAAAGATTTGATATGGGAACTGGTCCGTAGCAGTATCGTACTTTGTTCTTTATGCACTGGAGAATTGTTTTTCTTGATGATCAATCACTTTGAGTGCTTAAGTTAATTCTCTAAGTGTTCAAGTGATGTGGTTTACCTTTCTTGATTCTAATAATACATGTGTGACATCACTTATAATGATATAAGCATGATAGATAAAAATCCTTCCATAGAAAGTTGACTGCTGCACTATTCCTATACTGTAGCGTGTGCAGGCAACAACTTTTCCAGCTAGAGAGTTGGCTTCGTACAGTCATCTCGGGAGCTGGTAGGGGCCGGTTCCCTCTTCTGTTCCTTCAACTCTGAAGAGTTGAGCCAAATCCTAAACTGGAACCTTTCGATCTTAAGATCTTGAAAATGTGTAGCAGGTTCTTTATTTGGTTCTTAACTGTAAGTTTGTTAGATTATCAAAATATAAAGCAAGGTACTTATAATCTATTAATTTCCCAATTTTTGGTGATGACAAACTCATAACTGAGAATCGTACAAATAACCATAAAGAACCAGATAGTGCACCAGGAACCTAATAGAGTTCCCCCTGAATATGTATTTCCCCTTAATCAGTGTGAATCATTATTTTTAAATTATGAATCCCCTTTTTGGCATCATAAAAAGCACAGAATAAGCAAGCAACATAAAGAAGTCTAGCGTGGTTAACTCATTCCACTTGTGTGGACAGAACATGATTTAAAACAAAGACAGGAGAGCAATAACATAAACAACAAAATGGGAAGACTTGCATTAACCGAATATGGACTTTTAGAGGCAGGAGCAGAATCATTCTTACCATCAACAATTCCAAAACAAAATAAAAAAAACAAGTACTAAAAAAAAACATCACCAAAACTCACTTAAACGATAGAAACCAGAAATTGAACACTGAGGGGACACTTTTTAGGGGACGCTAAAGGAAGAGGACTTGGATGAGGAAGCAGGGGTTTGGAGGAAAAGATCCATGTGAGCAGTCACAAACATTTTTTCATTGAGTAATCTTTCTTTCAGGCCCTCCACTTGTTTCCTAAGCTCAGCATTCTACTTTGTCAGGAACACAACCTCAGAGTTATAAGAACTACTAGAACCAGGTGCTTCTTGTAGCTGATTGAGCTAACTCTCAAGAATCGCGTTCCGAGCCTTCAACTTCCAGATCTCCTCTGTGGCACTATTTTGAGCATTTATCAGTTGAGAGATCGTAGAGGTGCTTCCAACTCCTCTGACCTTTTCAATACACTCACACTTCTCAAGAGTGTTCTTGGAGAAGGTTTACGTTTTAGTGCCCACTTTGGCATGTCCCAGAGGAACTTTGAAGAATTCGAAGACCTTTGTGAATAAAAACCCATATGGTAGTCCATGGTTTCCATCCTTAAGTTTGCCACCTTTTGTATATGCTGAATCATTCCCAGGCAGATTGATGGTGGTAAAATTACCCAAGACTTCCATAAGGAGCAGGTCAACTCTAGACATAATAGATCTCCTCTCAGCGTGAGGAAGCAACACTTTGTTAACCATCCCTAAAAGCAATTGATATACTAGAAGGACTTCCTTCTTATGCACTTGTTCCCCCTACTAGATTGCCTTGTCCTTAACAATGGCATTACTAAAATTTGACATGCAGGCACCCTAAACAGACCACATCCCTTCAGCAAGAATACCCAAAATTGACCCCAATACGACTGAGTCCATCTCTATGTCCACCCTATTTAACAACACATAGATTTTATCGTCTTCAATTGTGAAGAGGTTGACATAAAATCTATGCACCTCCTCCTCATATGGAACATCATTTGCAGACAAGTGAGTGCATTGTTGGAAATCACAAATTTCTACTAACGGTATCATCCCAGCAAGCTCTACAATGTTACAGGCAAACGTGCGGCCCAGAGTACTTTCTTATTTCTCAACTTCTCTTTCTCAGAACTCAAAGACTAACTAACTTTTGCTTTGTTGATGCTATTGGGTTCCTCATCATCATTCACTTTTTTTACATTGACTTGCGAATAGACTTTCCCTTCTCCACTGCCGTTTTATGCATATGTTAACTAGAATTTTCCACTTTTGCATCATCAAACTCTCCATTACTCTTTTTCACTATCATATCACCAGATTTCTCCACTAATTTTTCAGTAGGAACAACATCATCACTTTTGGTTGAACTTTCAATATTTGTAGAAGTGTTTCTTTTTGAATGAAAGTGAGAGTGATTATGCCTTGAGGACTTATGAGTCAAGGAAATAGATTCCTCTTCTTCTTCCTCATCCATATTTACCATAGGGACGATCTTTTCATGCATAACTTTTCCATCATTTACCGGCCTTTTCTTTCTTGTCCACCTTTGACTTTTCTTGAGAGCAGACTCTAGAACCTCCTTTTTCTGCAACCGTATAGCGGGTCACTTAGGGGTAGGCTCTGGAGCTTCAACTGGCTTACTCTTAGACCTAATAAAACTAGAAATCACCAAATCATCTATGTCTTCTTCACTATCAGACTTCATCTCAAGCACCACCATATTCAGAGGCTCAACGTAAAAGTGGGGAGAAGGAGCAGGATCAACACTGACCTGGGTAGATGAGACCCTGGCCTGGATCCTCCACGGAGGGATCAAGTCCTTCATTTGGGACCCTAGTAGCATCATCTTGTGCCGGTTGTTCAAATGGCACAAGTTCTCCCCTTTTTCTGTGGGTTGAGGCTGTTCTTCCTATGACTCAGACCCCTCCCCCCGAACCATCCTCTAGAATAACCCTTTTTGAAGCGATGGAGAGCATATTTTCTATTGCTTCCTTTTCTTGTGGTTCCATGGAAATTTCAACACAGGGAGGAGTGATACCGGTAGAATTGCAACCTATTATGGATATCTCATCCTTTTCATGACTAATCACTAGATTTTCACTAGAGGGCTCTTTCATGGAGAGAATTGATGTTTCCTGATTTCCCTTTGAACAAAATCACCTTGTTCACCCTGTTCAATGGGACTGGAGAAGGATAGGAATTCTCAGACTTGCTTGGAGTCAACCTTTTGTGAGTTTGATAAGGAACAGAATCAAAGTGGGTAGAAGAGGTAGAAGAGTGTAGAGGAGACTATGCTTTAGGGTTTTAATTGGTGGTTGTGTTGGGGGAGGAGTCTACTGTTGGAGTTCTAACTGGTGTGGATTCAATGAGAGTACTGTGGGGTGCACTAAGGGTTACTTGATTTTCAGATATGGTGAAGTTTTACTCGAAGAGTTTGTGGATTGAGAGGAGAGAAGACAAAGAAAAGGTTTTGAATTTGGAAGTGAAGGATTGTGATTTTAATAGATGTATTTATGATAAGGGACCTGTTTTGAAACAATGGCAATTTTGCTTAGGGAGTTGGATCGTTCAGAGCACGGAGACGCTTTAGATGAAAAGACACAACATAAAAAGACTGACATGCTGATGATGTGGCATTGTTGTGTCCATTTTAAATGTGTATGAGAGAACAAAGAAGCTACTAACCTGTGTCAAGAGAACTAGGTTCTCTGAGAGGTCTTGCAAGTGAGTTTAACCCCTTTTACCAGTATGTACTGCATCCGCTGCTCTGTAGTCATCATGTGTGTCTACCTGTATTGGTATATTAATGAGTTAGACTTGGCTAGAATACACTTTAGATAATTTTACCCGTATATGACTTTCATAACCGATCATTGGGAACCAGGTCCTCATTGGGTTTATCAACCCCTGTGCCAAGCGATTTTTCTCAGAATGTTTTCTTCTCAGGGCTTTGGTGAAGATCTCTGCAACTTGATCTTTAGTAATCAATGTACTTGGCCCTCTTGGGTTGGACTGGATTTCTGGCCATGGTGAGTGGATTTGTATTGTTTTACAAGAGTAGTACACAATCAACGTATACCCCAAGGTCTTCCAATTATTGCTTGATCCATAGAAATTGAGCACAACAGGAGGTGGCTGCTACATATTCTCTTCAGCTACTGAGAGTACCAATAAATATTGCCTCCTTGTACCCAATGAGATAAGACAGGTTCCCAGAGAATGTGCCATTCTATACGTGCTTTTCCTATCCTCCAGATAACCTGAATAATCAGCATCAACGTACCCAATCAGATCAAATTATAACTTGGAGGATAGTAGAGAACCAGGTCCTGTATTCCTTTAAGATATCTCAAAATTCTTTCAGTAGCCTTTAGATGAGACTCCTTTGGATTTGACTAAAACCTTGTATAGAAACCCACTCTGAACACAATGTCTGGTCTTTTTGTAGTGAAACACAAAAGAGATCCAGTGATGCCTCTGTGGATGGTTTTATTTACAGGAGAACCAGGTTCATGCATGTCTAGATATGTAGCTGTGGCAATAGGAGTGTCAGTGACTTTTGATACTTCTATGTCAAAATCTTTTTTAGCAACTCCTTGATTTATTTCTGCTGACTTATCAATTTTCAAGAATACCCACTTAGTTCCAATAATAGCTTGATTTGTAGGTCGAGGAACATGTGCCATACCTTGTACTACATTATCGACTCTATCTCCAGCTTCTGTTGTTGTAATCGTGGGACTAGGTTCCTCGCTAATGGATGGAGAAGTGGTTGTATTATCTTACTGGATTCCTTGACGTGACTCATCATGTCTGCATTCCCATTTTCCATGATAATAACTTCACCTGGAATCAATAAGGGTTCTTCATATTGATCAACATTCATGTCCCTTTTTTAGACGAGTAAACTAGGAAGATTCCTTCATCTTTTTTAGCATCAATTCCAAGCTGATCTTTGCCATTGTTTAGAACATAACATTCGTAGCCAAATGTCCTAAAAAGAAATAGCAACTTTACTGAATATGTTTGCAATCCCTCTGTCAATTAATATTGACCATGCCATATCTTTAAGAGTCTTGTTCTTCTTTTCCACAACTCCACTTTGCTGCGGTGCTCTTGGAGCTGAGAAGTGATGAGTAATCTCACTTTTAATACCAAATTCATCTAATTTGGCATTATCAAACTCTGTCCTATGATCTGATATGATGCAAGACACATTTGTTTCAATATTCACTCAGACCTTCTTGACAAAAGACACAAATACTTGAAATGTCTCATCCTTGGTTCTGAGGAACAGAGTCCAAGTGAACCTGGAGTAGTCATTCACTATAACAAAGATATGTCTTCTTCCTCTTCTATTTGTCTCCCTCATTGATCTACATAGATCCATCCAAAGAAGATCAAGTGGCATGAATATCTGACATGCTTTCCTTTTGCACAAGCATCGCACATTTTGTGTTCTTTGAAGCTCGACTTGGACAGACCGCGAACCAGGTCCTTCTTGACCAGTTTATTTAGTAATAAAAAGATTGCATGTCCTATCCTATAGTTCAGCATTGTCATAAAAAACTCTCAAACAACTTAGATCGACGATTTTAGAGACTCAAACACAACAACATAATTGTTCTTGTATCTTTTGACTACAAGCACCACCTTACCAGTCACAAGATTTGTGACCGTGCATATCTTGGACAAAAATTCCGCTTTATTTCCCTTGTCACATATTTGAGAAACATTCAAGAGACTGTACTTTAGGCCATTGACATAGTACACATTCTCAATTGAGTGAGTGAGCGACTTCCCAATCCTTCCATTTTTGTCCTTCCAAAGGATACACTCCCTACTTGCAGGGCTTGTAGTGAAAGGAAATCGATTGTATTTCCAGTTATGTGCTTTTGAGAAACCATTTTCCAAGTACCATTTGTAGGCTACTTTCTTTCACTGTTCCCTACACATGAAAATAACGAGTTAGACTTAGGAACTCAAAATAGTTGGGTCCCTTGTAATGAGGAAAAGGGTGAATGAGGGATATTTTGGTCCTTGTAGGCATCATGTGTTTTCTATATGGGAGACTAGGTCCTCTAGTAGTAGTTACTTTCTCAGTAAAGATTTTATTTTCTAATGTCACTGAACCCTAGCCTTGTAGTTTACCTTGAGGTGCCCATCGTTTCCATAGTGGGTATACAACTCATTGTCGGGTATAGTAACATACTTGCTATGAGGGTTGTAGGGAGTCTTATCCGTTTGAAACCCTATTCTTTGCCTGTTTCCCCACTTGTTAACATGCATGGCAGTAGTAGCATCAGAAGACCAGGTCCACTTAAGATATTTTTCAAGATCACTCCACATTCCCTAGTTCTTCCTGAAGTTGTTTGTTTTTCTCAGGCTCATCACACATTCTGGTCTTCATAAAATTTAAATCATTTTCAAGCTTAATGTGTGCCTCACTGCAACTTCCTTTCCCTTTTCAAAGTTTCCAGGCCTACTTTCCATTTTAAGTTCCTCAATTGTCTTCTTCATGTCTACTACCACCACTACTAGGTCATTTTTCTCTTGCTCAATGATAGCAAATCTCTCAGTTAAAGTTTCTTTTTCTTCAATTACACACTCAATGGTTTCTTTTAAGTCAACCACAACAACCATTAAATCATCTCTTTCATGTTCGATACTGGCGATTTTCTCATCTAAGGCATCCTTTTCATTTTTCAGGTTCTGTATTGTTTTATTCAAATCAACTATAATGACTACAAGTTCATCTCTGGTTTGTTCATATTCTCTTAATTCCATAGTTAATGCATCTTTATCATTTATAAGAGTATGGTATACATAAATTAATACAGTTTCTAATGACATGAGCTTTTTAGGAGAGTAATATTTCAGATTTCTTTGAACATCCAGAAAATTTACCTCATTATCGTTGTCATCTTTATTGTCATTAGATTGAGCCATTAAAGCAATGATTGAATCATACTCAGTTGCCTCATCTTTCACTGGCATCATTGAACTGCCACCATGATCATTTTCTTCTTTAGATTCGCTAGAGGAGTCTCCCCATATAGCAAGAGCTTGCTTTACAACATTGTCAACATCGTAGTTTCTCTTAAAGTGTTTATCTAGATTTGGGTTCCTCTTGACTGCTTTGTCACTAATCTTGCTTTAGGAGAGGGAAATCCTTGATGAAGTGTCCTAGCTTACCACATTTATGACAGTGGTCATAAAGTTTTGGCTGTCTAGAACTTCCCTATTTTGGAATGCCTCCATTCCTGCGAACCATCTTCCAGAATTTTCTTGTCAAGTAAGCCATATCACCATCATCACCACTTGAATCATTGTTGTTTCTCTTTAGGACCAGGTTCTTCTCCCTCTTGGCCGCTCTTCTTTCCTTGTCCTTCTTCTTCTTCTTCTTCTTCTTCTTCTTCTTCTTCTTCTTCTTCTTCTTCATTTATTAAGTTTTCAAGTTTCCAACAATTTCATCTATGGTCAGTGTTGGCAAGTTCTTCACCTCTATAATGGCGATTACTTTGCTATCCCAAGAACTGGGCAGTACAATAAGGATTTTCCAAACAAGCTTATTTCTCAAAATAATTTAACCAAGAGAGTGAATCTAATTGATGATGGAGGTGAATCGAGTATGCATATCTTAGATGGATTCATCATTTTTCATTCTAAAGAGCTCATATTCAGTTGTTAGCATATTAATCTTGGACTGTTTCACCTATGTTGTTCCTTTGTGAGCTATCTAAAAAGCCTCCTAGATTTCTTTTACTGATTGACATGATGATATTCTGTTATATTCATCAGGTCCAATGCTACAAACAAGAATTTTCTTTGCATGAGAATTCTTTTCTATGGCCTTTCGATCAACATCAGTGTAATCCTTCCTCATCTTGGGGATGGCTACAACTTGGTTGCCAATGTTCTTGGTAAGAACAAATGGTCCGTCACATATGACATCCCATATCTCAGAATCTTCAGACATGATGAATTCACGAATCCTAGTCTTCTACCATCCATAATATTGGCCATTGAACCTACATGGTCTGTAGGCCTTCTTTGAAGTTTGAGGGAGCAGCCATGAGGATCCTTTTTAGGTGTTAACCTGATAGAAGAACCCGCTCAGATACCAATTGATAGAATATAAGGGTTCATCAAACTCTATAGAGAATCAATTGAACGCCCAAATAAGGAAAATCATAAATCAAACACTAGAAAGGAAAGAACATCGCATGAAAAGAAAGTCAGTAAGAAAAAACGAAAAATTTCAAACCCTAATTCTATAGGGAAAGCATAAAATCAAGAAAATCTAAAAATAAAAATCAAACATCACACAGAATAGGACGAATATAGATAGAATAACACTTAAATAATAGAATCAAACCATTTTTTGTTTGATCAAAAGAGATGTGAAAACCCTAATTTTAGGGTAAGTAAGAATCAACAGAAATATACACATATTCATACCATAATAGAACAAGAGTGAATATAGATGGAATAGCATAAAGGTCAAAAATTTAAACCTACTTTGGTTCAATTTTGATGAGATTTTCTTTCCATGTTTAGGCAAACAACTAGGTAACTCCATAGACGAATAACCAGTAGTGAGAGGAGGCTGAATAAGGCATGTAGTAGCAGGCAAATCCCATATCTGATGGGATTAGGAGAGGGTTTTTGGGGAAGACGGCTAGGGTATATGTTTGAGAGAGGAGAGGATTCAAGGGTTGCAGACGGTGAAAATGATTAGGGTTGGGGGTGTTTAGGGTAATTAAAAGGGAGGGAATAACATGAGTTGTTGATCTCAGAGATCAACGACCACGATTAGCCGGGGTCTTGGGTCTGGTTGATTTAATTGATTGGGCTGGGGGTATTTGGGCTAGGGTGTTCGATTTTAGGCCAGTAATTTGTCCGAAAATAGGTGGTTTTTAGGCTAGTTTTTAAATATCGAATATTTAATTAATAAATAATTTATAAATTTAATTAATAAATAACAAAAATATAATTTTGTGCACTAAAATAATCAAAAGTAATTACTTAACATTATAAAAATATAAAAAATCATTTTATGCATAAATAACGTAATCATACATTAATATGGGCTATTATTGCAACACTTTACAATTAGCCCTAAAATGCAAATGTAATTATAAAAATGCACTAAAATAATATTTAAAACATCATGTTAGTATAAAATGATAAGTTTAGATGATTAAATCATCATAAAAAGTAATCTGAGGGATAATTACTGGATATTTATGTAATAAAAATGCGAAAATAAATTGATTTAAAGTCTTTAAAATTATGGGAAATTATGAAAAATACTTGTATATGCTAATAAACCAAATGATGATAAATATGCACTATTTTGACAGTATATATATACCATTTAAAAATATGAGGATAAAATTAGGTATCAACACCTAACACCGATGAAGCAGCGACAAGACTAAGACAAGACACCTACAATAAAGTTATGTATTTTATATATGAAGAAGTAATGAATAACATGTAAAGTATCAAATATGATAACAAGTTAACAAGTAAAATAACAAGTCCACAAGTAAATTGCTTAAATGGGAAGGTAAAGTAAAGTATCACTGAGTAAGCCTCAACTTGTAACATTTCAGTAACTCTTAACAACATTTCAAAAGTAAATAATGATGCCAGAAAGCCAAGTCCACATTCCGAATATTAAAGTAAATAGCAATGAAATCAATAGACTGCACGACATCATCCTTCATGATTTCAGACTCATCCACACATAATAATATAATATCAAGCACAGAAACACTTTCCGTGCATAGCCTCACTTCCACTCAAGCACGAAAATACCTTTCGTGCAAAACCCTACTTTTACTCAAGCATGAAAACACCCTTCTTGCAATGATATCAATATATGAATAAGGCACAGAAACACCGTTCATGCACAATCTCTCATCCACACATGCGCGACAGCACCCTTCATGCATTTCACTCTTCCTCACGTCCGAAATAATGATACAAAGCTATCAGAGCCATCAAATCACTATTTCGGGGTCGTTTTTGCAAATGTCAAAGTTTAGTCAATATTTTTAATTTAAACTTCTAAGCAACAATCAAAGGGTCTGAATCAACTCGAAAGCTTCCCGAAACGAAACTAACAAACCCTAAAAGTCATAAAATCATTAACACACACATGTGAGAAATATAAACAGGTGTAACAGAGCATAATTACACAAAATAACCGGTCGGGTCGTTATATGGTTCCATAAGAAATACACTAGCTTGAGCCACACTCTCTATGAGGCCAACCATACGGGCAAAGGTATTATAAATCAGTGGGGTAACAATGAACCCCTCTGGTACCGGAGCTACTCCTACTGGCTCAACCTGATCTAGAACCTCATCATCCTTCTGTATCTAGGGATCGATAGCCGGTGCTACTATGCGTGCTCTAGATTGAGCTCTGAGTCTATCTCGGCCTCTACCCTTGCTTTGGCCCCTACCCCTGGTAGTGGTTGCAACTTGGAGATCTAGCTCCTGATCAGCGGCGGATAAAGCACGTGTCCTCACCATTTGTAAGAGAATGATAGAAGAGAGATTCAAAACGTACGATGGAATAATGTCATGTGATAGAGAAAGAAAGAAAGCGAAGTTTCCTAAAGCCTTATGGCATTTGGAAGATAAGTACAAACGTCTCCTTATTGATCCTCAAGACTCTACTAATCTTGCTCATGAATCGTGAGAACTACACAACATAGGGCTCTGATACCAACTTGTCACGACCCAAAATCCCAACCAATCAGGGTCATGATGTTGCCTAACTCCACTTGCTGGGCAAACCAACACACTATAAAAACATGAAGGAAATGCAATAAATGACTAACAACAGTATAATAACATAGCGTAAAATCAACTCGTAGATATACATAATAAGTCTAAAACCAACATCTAATGCAAACCATTTCAAGACGTGGAGTCACAAATACATGAGCTGCTAGAGTTTACTAAATAAATTAATTTATAAGAAATATAAAAATATCTGAAAAATGGAAACAATACAATAGAAATAAGAAGATGACTCAAGGCCTGCTAAAGAATACAGCTCTACCTCAAATCACCTCCCCAGTATTTGCGAAGCATATCTTAGGACTCTACTGGTACCGATGTCCGGATCTGCACAAGAAGTGCAAAAGTTTAGTATGAGTACAACCAATCCAATATACTCAGTAACTGTCGAGTCTAAACCTAATGAGGTAGTAACGAGGCTAAGACAAAATACCTATAATAAACATGTGTTATCATATATAAAGAAGTAACGAAATAACATGTAAAATATCAAGTATAATAATGGGATAACAAGTAAAAGTGACATAAGTACATGAGTAAAGGGCTTAAATGGGAAAGTCAAGTAAAGTGTCACTGAATAAGACTCAACTTAATATTTCAACAACTTTGAACAACCTTTCAAAAGTAAATAATGAAGCCACAAAACCAAGTCCACATTCTGAATATCAAGGTAAATAGCAATGAAATCAACAGAACTGCATGACATCACCATTCATGCTTTTACCCTCATTCTCACATAATAATATAATAGCAAGCACAAAAACACCATTTGTGTATTGCCTCACTTCCACTCAAACATGGAAACACCCTTCGTGCGATGATATCAATAAATGAATAAGGCACAGAAACACCCATCGTGCACAATCTCTCATCCTTACAATCACGACAACACCATTTGTGTATTTCACTCTTCCTCAAGAGCATGACAACACCCTTCTGGCATTTTACTCTTCCTTACCGAGCATCACATACAACACAATAACAAGCACGGTGGGAAGCAAGTTCAATATCAATAATAGAATTTTAACCAACTAATCATATGAAAATCTTCCAATAATTTAGCACCAACAACCAATCAGAATTCTTCGAGATTGGGTGCTCAATTTGATCATAACATGTGCTTTTCGCTTAAACATTTTTTAAGAATTGCTACATCACGTCTCTCCCCACCATTACTCCCTTATCTATTTTATTACAATTTCCACATTGCATGAACTCCTTCCTTGTTTTCCTTTCTTTTTATGTCATTACGTTTTATTCAATATCATTTACTGTTTTCATCATGCAAAATATTTGACAACGTGTTGTCTTATCTTTACATCAAGAATGCTCCACATCATATTCCACTCGTGCGTAACTAATACCATAGAGGCGCTTGATAAGTATCTGCTCTCCTCCTAAATCACACTTTAAATTTGGAAAAGCTTATTAGCAGTAAAACTAGTCGATCATCGGTACAGTCGGTAGTTCCATACCTTTCCTTCTTAGGTTGTCCTCTTGAGGGTACTGGTCTAGAATCTTCTAGAAACCCCAACTCTAATATTAATTGTGCATGCATCATGTCCCAACCTAGTATGGGGTTAGAACGTTATCCGCATAATAACTTACTAAGGCAAGCCTTGTTCGAAGTACGCCGCGATTTCTATAATCCCAATGGACACAGTCACGATCTGTGCATTATTTGGAGAAAACATGCCAATATGTTGATCACTAACGTATAAATATCCAAATCTAGAAAGGGAAAAGGCTAATTATATATTTTTTTTGTTGCAAAAACGAGGCATAAAGTCCCTAGGTTTGGCAAGGTCCTAAATATCCCTCCTTTGCTGCTGGATTGGTGGGAAAATCATGCGCCAAGTGACAAAAATCAACTGATGAGAGTCCTCAGGAATTTACCCTCTATGTTAGACATTCAGCCATACAATGCATTAATCGAGGCCGCCACTGTATTTTAGGATGAGAAGAGAGCCATTTTCATTTTGGTGACATAGAAATAACTCCCCCTTTATAAGAAATAGGAGGTTTCGCTGGGCTCCCATGGGATAGCCCTGGTTTGTTGGTACCGAAAAACCGCACTTCTCGAGGTTTCTTGAAAATGATGGGTTTTAGAAAAAATGATGATTTAGCCTGTCTAAGGAAGTCTTATATGCCGTTCGATTTCCTCTATAAGAGTTATGAACACATGAAGTCATACCGCCTTTATCATGATGAGTTTGCAATTACTTCTTTGGGTTGGACTCACCGTCATGTTTTTGTATTCATTGTCTGTTTTTTGAGAAAGCTAGTGTTTCCAATACAAGGAGAAAAGATCCACACTTGTCTAGCTATGGTCACTAAGGCTTTAATAAAGGGGATTGAGGGTCATACTTACACTATTGTCCCTATGATTCTGGCTGATATGTATTGGGCTTTAGACCGTTGCAAAATGGGGTATAGGCATTTCGATGGTTGTAATTTATTTCTATAAGTATGGTAGTTGAAACACCTTCAAAGGGGAGAATATCGTCAAGAATTTTCGCGACTACCATGGAATGACCACACAGCCTATCACCATCCGAAAAGAATGACTTTTATCCCTAATAGTTTTGTGCAACCAAAAAAGGCTGTGACTGGGTGCACTTTTTCAACAATCTGACTAGTGACAAGGTACATTGGATGTTTGAGTGTTTCCGTAGTAGTGAATTCATCATCAGGTCGAGAGATACTCCTCATCTAGTGCTAATCGGGTAGAGGGGAATCTTTTCTTATGCTCCTATCAGGGTTATGAGACAAGCTGGGAGAAAACAGGTTATACCCCGAGTTTCCAAAATGGTTCAGTACAAAGCAAACTTCCAGGGAATGCCATTCCATTTAAGTTCGAGGCACAATGCATGTGGCATCAAAACATAATTGTGGAGAAAATACCATCGAACCAGATCGGTATCATGTCGGTCATCTGCACTTTTATCCATCATGGTTGGTAGATAATACAGCGGGGATGTCAAGCCATGGATTAATCTAAAGAATAAGGTTGTAGACGACTCTGCTGAAGCACAAGTCAAATACAGAATACTCCGCAAAAGGGTTTTCGAATCTGAAGCCATGCATTTGGAACAACATAAAGCGGATATGGAAGCAATCAACGAGTGGAGAGAAAGCGCTACTAAGTCAACAAAAAGGTTGGAATATTTGAAGCAGGGGTTGATGGAGCTTGAAGGAAAGATGAGAAATAGGGTTGCAGGCTATCAAAACATGGATGGCAATGAAGGAGGGCTCTTAGCAAGGGTTTATCTATTGTTGGACATGCGCGACCTGGTGAACCTGATCCATGGAGCAAAGAATGCCAAGCATGGAGAAGGTCCCTCTGGGACCAAATAGATTAGGAATTATGTTTTTATTTGCTTTCTAGACTCATTTAGACTTTGGTTGTAATAAGGCAAATTCCATTAGTGACTTTTTATTATTATTGTCGCTTTCAGTAGAGATTTGGTTCATTTATCATATTAGTTAAATGATGCAGTTATTGGCATCGATTTTCTCTAAATCTATATGTTGCTTAGGCATACCTCGGGCACAATGAGGTCCCCAAATTATGATGCAAATTTATAATTCCGCAATATGTATTTAAATACCGCAAACATCCTTTTAATACTCCTTACTGACTTGTTTACCTTTTTGTTTTCTTCTTTTTCTTTATTTGTTTATTTCCATCCCCTAAGATTGGTTAGTGCATACTGGCATCATCGGCATATTATACCAGATCTAGAGGACCTCTACCTCCTCTTCCTCCTAGTGATCCTAAAAGAAAGGGAAAAGCCAGAATGGATGATGCGAGTGGTATCAGGAAAGACAATGCTACGCATGTAGAGAATGTCAATACTTCAAATTGTCAGAGTACTCCGGCATAGAATGACTTGGTTTTACAGTTGGAACAAAAGATATTAGATCTACAAAGAGAACTTGAGCATGTCCTAAACTTGGAAAACCTTTCCCTTACCCTAAACGTCCCCGACATCAATCAACAAAACACCCAAAACCCTGCACTCCACAAAACAGACAAAACCAACAAAATCCTCCTGCACCTCATCAGTATGCCACACCTCCTAAGAATCCTAATCCTCCACCAGTACCTACCCCTCCACAACATCATCATCATCCAACCCAGTATCCACAAACCACTACCTACCATACTCCTAAAAAAGAACCATAACCTAATCCTGATCCCCAAAACTCAACCAACAACCATCACTACACCTAAATTCCCGGAGTCCATCAAAGCAACCCCGTATACGTGGAAACCTTAGCCCACACTCCAAAACAAACCCTATACATGCTTGAATCCATCGAGAAGGACCTACTTATCAAGAACATGGTGGAAGAACACAAGAAATTACAGGCAAAGTTCAAAGCATCGAAGGTGGTAAAGGCATTGAGGGTTTGAATTATAAGGATTTGTGTATTCAGCCAGATGTAGAACTATTGGACGGCTACAAACCTCCGAAGTTTGAAATGTTTGACGGGACAGGTGATCCAAAGGTGCACTTGAGAACATATTGTGACAAGCTCGTATAGGTTGGTAAAGATGAAAGAATCCGTATGTAGTTGTTCATGAGGAGCCTTACTAGAGACACCCTTTCTTGGTACATTGGCCAAAACCCGAAGAAATGGATTAACTGGGTATGCATGGCATCTGATTTTATGGATCAGTTCAGGTTCAATACAGAAAATACGCCATTTGTCTTCTATATTCAAAATCTTAAGAAGAAGCCAACAGAAACTTTTCACGAGTATGCCACTCGATAGAGGTCGAAAGATTCAAAGGTAAAGCCAGCTCTGGAAGAAGAACAGATGAATAAGTTCTTCGTCGGATCTCAAGATCCAAAATACTATGAGAGGTTGATGGTCATTAAAACCATAAGTTCTCTAATATCATCAAACTGGGAAAAAGAATAGAGGAAGGAATTAAAAGCGTAATGTTGACAAATTTGAGGCAATCCAAGCTATAAACAAAGCCTTGTAGTCGGGAGGTATCTCTAAAAATAAAGATGTTGGTGCAGTAATAGCAGCCCAAGGTCCAAAGTCTCCTCTTACATACCAAACACCTCCACCCACATATCAGCCATCACCCCTAGATACCAACAATCTGCTGCCACCTACCATAATTATAACACCAACCTGCATATTACCACTCTCCACCACCAGCCCGCCAAAACTACCAAAAACCCAGATCAAATTTCGATCGTAGACCGCCCAGACAATACACTCATATTGCTGAGCCCATTGATCAGTTGTGTGAGATACTAAAGGCTACCGGTTATGTCACTCTCATTTTTGTTGTTGCCATGGAAAACTCTTCCTAGTAGGTTAACCCAAACAAGACATGTGCCTACCACTCGGGCGTAAAGGGTCATACTATTGATGAATGTCGCACTTTGAAGGATAAGATCCAGGCGCTGATTGACACCAAGTTTATACAAGCAAAAGAGGTCGCACCTAATGTCCGCAATAATACTCTCCTGGTTCACAGGGGTGAAGGGGTAAATGTGATCAAGACTGATGAAGAATGGGATCCGGAAGGATCAATTGTTCTCATTCATGAACGGGATGAACCAAAAATAACTCTAGTCACTCTCGCGCCTATTATAGTGTAGATTTAGTCACTGATTTAGGTTGAAATAGCTACACCAACTCCGTTTAAGGTTAAAGCAACAACACCCTCAACTCCACCAACCCCTTTTGAGGTGGAACTAATCGCACCCTTCACCGTGATAGTAGCACCTAACCCCTCATATCACTCTAAAGCTATACCTTAGACTATGTTGTAGAGGCGAGAAAGAAAGGAAAGGGGAAAATGGAAGAAATCGGTGTAGCACAAGGCATAACCAGGATCGGTAAGATTTAAACGCTCGAGCATTTGGGAGGGACAAGTAAAGAAGCGTCTCCCAAGAAACCTATCATTGAAACTGGCCCAGACGATCTTTGGAGAAAGGTGTAAGCAAGAGAGTATTTTGTGGTTGATTATCTAAACAAAACCCCTGTTAGATATCCATTCTATCACTACGATAGAAATTTGAGGCACATAGAAATGCAGTGATTAAAGTATGAACAAAGCTTATGTACCCAATAATATCACTAGTGGAGAAATGTCTAATATGGTAGGGCAAGTATTAGAAAGCCACAAGATCACTTTTCACGAAGATAAATTGTCGCCTAAAGGACTGAGTCACAACAGAGCACTGCATATCGCGGTACAGTTTGAGGACAAATTCATTGCCAGAGTCCTGATAGATAGGGGCTCGAGTCTCAACATTTCTCCATTGACTACTTTGAAGAGGTTAGGTAAAGGTTTGCATGAAATACGAGTAGGGACTATGAACATGAAAGAATTAGATGGGTCCCAAAGAGCCACAATTAGGGAGATCAACCTATGTTTGAAGATGGGCTCGACTTGGTTTGACGTTGAATTTCAAGTATTGGACAAATCCGCCACATACAATCTGCTGTTGGGACGACCTTAGATACATGTTGCTGGAGCCATAGCCTCCACTCGAAACTAGGCTGTAAAATTTAAGTGGAACCATTAGTAAGTAATCATCTACGGGGATAGGAGTAACCCCATTTACACCAATCAAAATATTCTAGTTGTCGAGAATAGAAGGAAGTTGGGCGGAAAAACATATCATCGCATCGAGCACGTCAACGCAATTGAGAAAGGAAAATGGTGGAGCAATAAAATTGAAAGCATATTATCATGGACAGGGTATGAACCCGACAATGGTATCGATAGGAATCTCCAAGGGATCACCAGACCGATACAACTAAAGCATCACGGCACAACTTTTAGGCTTGGGTATGAATACACCTGGCACGAGTATCAGAATTGGTTGCCACCATGGCATGGTCCTTATTACCTTCTTGAATAGCGGATACAATATGTGCACCAGACATTTCAACAAACTGACATGATAAGCGGATCATAAGAAGATGAGGCTTTAGTTGGCCTGAGGAATCTATTTCTGGATGATGAAGATATGGATTGCAATGCCATAGTTAGGGATGAGGATGAGGAGGAGGAAGACCTTACTATTCAGACAGTGGGAAAAGGAGTTTTTCCCTGAGGAATCTGTTTCTGGATGATGAAGATATGTATTGCAATGCCATAGTTAGGGATGAGGATAAAGAGGAGGAAGACCTTACTATTCAGACAGTTGGAAAAGGAGTTTTTCTCAAGAATTGGACTGCTGCACTATCCAGGGTCGTCGAGTTCCTGGGTGGCCTGGCAATTAGCATGATTTCTTTTTAAAAGTAATTTTTGGCATTTAAGACATTTTCAGTGTTTTGTTTTTGGCATTTAAGACATTTTCAGTGTTTTGTTTTAGACGTATTTTGTTTGAAATAATTGCTCGAGTCATCGAGCTGTACTCATTTTAATATATATCTAATGCATTTCTATTTTAGTATTTATACTATCCTTTATATTTTATCTCTATAGCATTATTGTTACTTATCCTAATGAACTGATGACTATGACATATAATGAGACAACACAACATAAGGATAATGATTCAAAGGAAATAGAAGAAGAAGAAGAAGAAGAAGAAGAAGAAGAAGAAGAAGAAGGAGAAGATATAATACCTGAGGAAATTATCAAGGAAGTGGAAAACTTTGAGAAGAAGCTTAAGTCCAATTTGGACGAAACCGAGATAGTCAATTTGGGGAATTCTGAAGCAGTCAAAGAAACTCGCATAAGCATTCACCTGTCACAATCAGAGAGAGAATAGTACACTCATTTCCTAAAAGAATGTGAAGATATCTTTGAATAGTCTTATAATGATATGACTGGTTTGAGCACATCTATAGTGGCTGATAAAATAGCTACCAATACTATGTGTCCGCTTGTAACGAAGAAAGTCCAAAAGTTAAAGTCGGATATGAGTCTAAAAATCAAAGAGGAAGTCACCAAGGAGATCAAAACTAAGGTTCGCAGAGTGTCTGAATACCCTACTTGGTTGGCTAACTTCGTTCTAGTTCTAAAGAAGGATGGGAAGGTCAGAGTATGTGTCGACTATCGGGATTTAAATAAAGCAAGTCCCAAGGATGAATTCACATTACCCAATACACACATACTAATCGACAACTGTGCCAAGCATGATCTCCAATCCTTTGTGGATTGCTTCACGGGATATCATCAGATTTGGATGGATGAAGAAGATGCCGAGAAAACAACCTTTATCACTCTGTGGGGTATGTGTTGTTATAAGATGATGTCGTTTGGCCTAAAGAATGCTGGAGCCACTTACATGAGAGCTATGAAGATTATTTTCCATGACATGATTCACAAGGAAATAGAGGTGTACGTGGATGACGTCATCATCAAATCCATAAGAAGCACATATCATATACCAGACCCAAGTAAATTCTTTAATCGGCTTTAAAGGTACAATTTGAAATTGAATCCTACAAAGAGCGCCTTCGGAGTCCTTGTCGGAAAATTGCTAGGCTTCATCATCAGTCACCGAGGGATTGAACTAGACCCGTAAAAGGTCAAAGCTATCCAGAATTTGCCACCACCAAAGAACAAGATAGATGGATGAGCTTCTTGGGGCATCTCAATTACATCAGCCGCTTCATAGCACAATCGACCGTGATCTGTGAGCCAATTTTCAAAATGCTGAAGAAAGATGCTGCAACAAGTTAGACTGAAGAATCTCAAAAGCTTTTGACAAAATCAAGGAGTTCCTATCCACACCACCTGTCTCGGTCCCGTCGAAACCTGGAAGACCTCTACTACCTATTTGTTCATACTAAATAGAGCTTTCGGTTGTGTCTAGGGACAACACAACACGACAGGAAGAAAGGAACAAGCCATATATTATCTTGGTAAGAAGTTCACACCTTATGAAGTACGATATTCTTTGCTGGAACGTACCTGCTACGCCCTAACATGGATAGCTCAAAAATTGAGGCACTACTTCTGTGCCTACACTACATATCTCATATCAAGGATGGATCCTCTAAAATACATTTTCCAGAAACCAATGCCTACAGGGAAACTAGAAAAATGGCAGATATTGTTGAGTCAATTTGATATTGTTTATGTGACTCAGAAGGGGGTCAAAGGACAAGCTTTAGCAGATCATCTCGCAGAAAATCCTCTAGGAGGAGAATGTGAACCATTGAAAATGTATTTTCCCAATGAAGAAGTATCAGTTGTAGGAGAAGATATCACCGAAACTTATGATGGTTGGAGAATTTTCTTTGACGGAGCTACAAATTTTAAAGGAGTGGGTATTGGAGTTGTTCTGGTGTAAAAGACAAGTCAAGATTATTGGGTATCCGTGAAACTAAGATTTCCGTGCACCAACAATATGGCAGAATAAGACACTTGCATTATGGGGATTAATTTATCCATTGATATGAATATCCAGGAGTTGCTAGTAATTAGTGACTCAGATCTTTTGGTACATAACATTCTAGGAGAGTGGGCTACAAAGAATACCAAAATATTACCATATCTATACCACGAGCAAGAGTTGATGATAAGGTTCACAAAGATAGAGTTCAAACGTGTTCCAACAATACAGAATGAGTTCGTAGACACACGGGCTATCTTGTCCTCAATCATACAGCACCCGAACAAGAATTTCATTAACCTTATTCCAGTGAGAATTCACAATCAGCCAGCTTATTGTGCTCGTGTTGAGGAAGAAATGGATGGGAATCTGTGGTTCCATAAAATCAAGGAATACTTGGCAAAAAGAGAAAACCCAGATCATGCAAATCATACTAAAAACACACACTTCGAAGATTATCCAACCATTTCTTCCAAAGTGTATGGAAGGACTCTAGACCTAGGGTTATTGTGGTGTGTTGACGCCAAGGAATCTTCCAAACTACTCGATGAGATACATGTCAGAACTTGTCGACCACACATGAACCATTTCATTTTAGCCAAGAAGATATTGAGAGCAGGATATTTTTGGATGACTATCAAAACAGACTGCATCAGTACGTCCAAAAGTGTCACCAGTGTCAAATACATACAGATATGATACAGGTACCACCAAATGAATTCAACACAGCAAGTGCACCTTGGCCTTTTGTCGCTTGGGGAATGGATGTCATTGGTCCGATCGATCCTGCCGCTTCACATGGGCACATGTTTATTCTACTGGCCATAGACTATGATCGCGGCGGACTCAACCTTAGAAAGAGTCGGCGCTAAGACTTTTACCCAATAGTGGTATCGGGGTCAATTTCCACACGGAGCTTGGAATGGAGTCGAGTATTTTTTGGTCTAGAAATGCATTTTAGCTCCTAATTATACTTCTAACATTTTTTGGGGTTTTTGTGATTATCAACTAAAATTTAACAACTACTAATTAAAACTAAGTTATGCTAAGATATTAATTCTAGGTTGTATGCAAGATAGAGAAAGGCACTAGGGTCGTGGCATATACCTAGGTGGTCAACTAACGGGTAGAGATTCCTAATACAAGAATGATGATTATGGGGCTTATGCTATTACCGTTGCACGATTGCACTCACTCTCACACCTCTCGGTAAAGAGAGTGATTTTGCCCAATTGACTCTCTCAAGACCAATTGGGTAGGCCAATATGTCCAAGCAACTTAGG